>JABRWK010000043.1:155775-185728 GCA_013372445.1 Hypothenemus hampei
TTTATTGGATGCATGAAACCATTCGAATCGATGGAAATAGCAAATTGCCGACCGATTGGAAAAAGACGAAGAATACTTTCATGGTGAACAAATTATTTTCGATTCATGTCGCATGACTGACAGGTAACAAATATCAGATTATATATTTTTGTGACAATGACTTGACTTTTAACAGATGTTACCCGAATCCGTGTCAACATGGTGGTACGTGTAAACAAAATGCAGCGGAATTTTTCTGTGATTGTCGTGGCACAGGTTATGGGGGTGCGGTTTGTCATAGTTCCATTAATCCATTGTCCTGTCAAGCATATAAGAACGTTCAGGCAGTCGGACAGAAAGCAGAAATAAAGGTAGGTCGAATGGAATCAAGAACTTTGGATAAAAATGATTAAAATTGTGATAGATTGATGTCGATGGGAGTGGTCCATTGGCACCCTTCCCGGTAACTTGTCAATTTGGGGCAGATGGACGTGTATCCACGGTGATTCATCATAGTAACGAAGCCACCACAGCCGTAATTGGTTTTCAGGAGCCGGGTAGCTTTATTCAGGACATCCAATACGAGGCCGATGACGATCAAATTCTCGCACTAATTAATCGGTAGGAGAAAACTAATTTTTGTGAAGTTTATATACTTAACATGTGTTTAAAGGTCTTCCACGTGCAACCAACATATTCAATATGCTTGTAAACATGCAAGATTATTTAATTCACCGTCAGAGGAACACAAATTTCAACCTTTTTCCTGGTGGGTGTCAAGGAAAAACCAAAAAATGGATTATTGGGGTAGCAGTTTACCAGGTTCAAGAAAATGTGAATGCGGCATTTTGGGGACGTGTACTGACCGAACCAAGTGGTGTAACTGTGATGGAGACTCGTTGGTTTGGCAAGTGGACGCCGGAGATTTAAACGAAAAAGATGATTTGCCCGTTAAACAGTTACGTTTCGGAGATACTGGAAGTATTGTGGATGATCGCGAGGCACGGTATACTTTGGGACCATTAACATGCTACGGTGATGATTTGTTCGATAATGTGGTGACATTTAAGATATCAGATGCCACTATTGATATTCCGCATTTCGATATGGGACACAATGGAGATATTTATTTTGAGTTTAGGTAAATTGTGAATTTATTTTTTGTCAAAAAGCAACAAAAGTTAATTTTAGGACGGCAACTGAAAATGCAGTCCTTTTCCATGCCAAAGGACCCACTGACTACATAAAATTGACTATCGTCAATGGAAATCAGCTTCAATTCCAATATCAAGCGGGTTCTGGTCCAATCGCCGTTGTTGCTGAGGTGTCCTATCGATTAGCAGATGACCAGTGGCATACAGGTAGGCGATTATAAACCTGAAATTTGTTGCTTTTTAACTGAATCTCTTAATAGTGTCCGTCGAGCGAAATAGAAAAGAGGCTATGATTGTGGTAGACGGTTCCCAGAAAGCTCAAGTACGAGAACCGCCTGGTCCTGTTAGGGCCATTCATTTAACATCGGATTTAGTTATCGGTGCTTCAACTGACTACAGGTTGAACTGATTCTAATTTAGAATTAATTGATTTTACTGTGATGTTTGATTCAATAGGGACGGCTTTACTGGATGTATGAGGGCCCTATTAATAAACGGTAAACATATTAACCTCCGTGATTATGCCCGTAAGAATCTATATGGGATAGCCGAAGGATGTCAAGGCAAATGCTCAAGCAGTCCTTGTTTAAACAATGGAACCTGCCATGAAAAGTACGATAGTTATTATTGTGACTGCAGATGGACTGCTTTTAAGGTCAGAAACCATTGGATTTCCATACAATTTTTACTTAACATCAGTTATTAGAACGATTTATTTTAATTCTAAAAGCATAATATTTTAGGGTCCCATATGCGCTGATGAAATAGGAGTCAATATGAAAGCAAGTTCAGCTGTCAAATATACTTTTGATGGTTCCTGGAGATCCACCATAAACGAACATATACGTGTTGGATTTACTACAACGAATCCCAAAGGATTTCTGCTTGGATTTTTTTCAAACATTACCCGAGAATATTTAACTGTTATCATTTCAAACTCTGGACATCTAAGAATAGTTTTTGATTTTGGTTTTGAGAGACAGGAAGTTATTTATCCAGATAAACACTTTGGATTGGGACAATATCACGATTTATTGTAAGTTATAGTTTACAAGGTTCAATTCCTTTAACATTTTAAAATTGTAGATTGTCCAGGAAAAATGGGGGATCTACGTTGGTCATTAAAGTAGACTCGTATGAGCCCAAAGAATTCCATTTTAACATAAAGGAATCTGCGGATGCCCAATTTAATAATATTCAATATATGTATATAGGGAAGAATGAAACTATGAGTGAGGGCTTCATTGGATGCGTGTCTCGAGTGGAATTTGACGACATTTATCCATTGAAACTATTGTTCCAACAGAAAGGACCTGGAAACGTTAAAGTTCTGGGAGGTACCTTTTCAATTTAATATCTATGAACGTTAGATGTTTACATTTCTTTTCAGAACCATTAAACGAAGATTTTTGTGGTGTGGAACCCGTAACGCATCCGCCCGACATCATCGAAACTCGACCCCCACCACTTGTTGATGAAGACAAAGTTCGGAAGGCCTACAATCAAACGGATTCAGCCATTTTAGGAAGTTAGTTCCAAGAATGTTCATGAATTTTTATAGATTGTCTATATATATATATATATATATATTTGTTTTTGTAGGTGTACTGGCAATAGTATTTCTAGCACTGGTAGTTTTATGTATTATAATCGGAAGATATCTTCACAGACACAAAGGTGAATATTTAACGCAGGAAGATGCAGGGGCGGACGCAGCCCTAGATCCCGACGATGCAGTAGTTCACGGAACCACTGGTCACCACGTCCAAAAGAAGAAGGAATGGTTTATTTAAATTTGATAATTCTTTATTAGCACTTAACACTTGAGCCATTGAAAATCATAGAGATGCAAGTTATAAAATTGAGTTTTGATGTAAATAGCCGTAAAGTTGTCAACTCAACGGGAAACTGCTTAGACACACAAAATATTAGCCACACCTATAACAAAAATACATAAATATTATTCCTGAAATTAGGTCACGGCATAGATTCCTTTATTCCACATTTGAATCTGCTGTTATCTCAAATTCTCAATTTTTTGACTTGCACCAGTCTGGCTTTTAACGGCTCACTTATAGGTGCTATATGGTCAGGAGTCAATTAATTTTGACAATGGCGTCTTTAATTTTTTTCTTCCTTTAAAGCCGTTTAGGCCGAAAGACATTAAAGTACAACTTAACTTCCATGTTTGTTTTTGGATTCCTTTTTGTTATGATATTTTGATTTTCCGTCCATTTTTATTTATATTAATGCGCATTGTAGAGTTTCCATGACGTTTCATTAATGAATATATTGTAAGAATCTCGAAAAAATTACTTTTCCCAATTTAGTTTTTACTGTTTGACACTCAACTTACGTAGGTCCTTAAAAAACCTATTGTATTTTGTTTTTTATAATAAAATCAATAATAAGTAGTTCAGTTTCTGTGTATGCGTAAAAGGATGAAATTCGGTATATCAAAGAGAAATACAAAAAAAATGTTTAAAAAACCTTTATTTCTAATTTCACAATAGATAAACGCGTATTTTAATCACAAAACGTTAAAACAAGTATAACAATTTAACATTTATACTTGAAATACTTAAAAAGAATTTTAAAATGGTAATAATAGTTTTGTTCCTGCCTAGCAGAACTTTCCTAAAACTGACTGCTCATACTTATTAACCCATCAAGGCCGAAGTTCTTTTTTAACAATTGGATCACTAATGAAATATTTCAAAATTTAAATTTTTCTAATAATCGAATATTGTCACATGTCAACGTCAGTACTTGATGGATTAATATATGTACAGCAATACAAAGTATGTAATGTGCAAGAGCAGTTAATTCTAGAAGAATTCTATTTCGCTACTGGAACATATTACATAAAATACACTAATACTTGCTCTTAACAGATACTTATTAGGTAAAACTACCTACTAGTAAAATATCATGGTCGAAAATATAACATGGTAATAATAGTCTGATCAGTCTTTCGTTAAGTAGAATAAATGCATTTGTTTATGGACTAAAAACAAAAGACTCAATCGTTAAATTGCAACGCCCACTTTCAAAAAACAATTCATTCACTCATGTCTTATGCAAAATCCTTTTAGCAGCTCGAATTAGTGGCGTTAAACTTTTAAGCTCCGCCCTGTTTTGTAAGAACTCGTGTTGTAATAGTTCGTCGGCGGTGGCCCGGGTGTCTACATCTACTTGCAAACATAAATCGATGAAATCTTGGAGTAAAAGTGAACAGGCTGATAATCGTTGAATTTTCGGTCTTCCATTGGCTAGAGTTCATAAAATTAAGCACTATTCATTTGTTATAACCACTTACCAGTAATTAAATACAAAGCTCTGATTGGAGGCTCGCGTAAATAAGGCGGTTCTCCATCTAACATTTCCACTATCATTATTCCTAGACTCCAAATATCTACTTTTTTGCCATATTTTTGTCTGGTGACTACTTCGGGTGCCATCCAGTATGGGGTTCCCACCATAGTCTCTCTGGAAAATATATTTTTTATTTCAAGTTAAATACAACATTAAAATTTACCTTTGCTCATTACCAATGATGTTTGCACAAAATCCGAAATCTGTTACTTTCACTGTACCATCCATGCCTAATAGAACGTTGTCAGATTTAATGTCTCTGTGTATAGTGCCTCTATTGTGCAAATAATTTATCGCTTGTAAAACCTATTAAAGTAGAATTATCAGTTACGTTAACTGAAGGTTATATTCATTAAACAAAAACCTCATAACAGACTGCTGCGATTTGGCCTTCCTTCATAATTGTTTCTGTGACAACGTCGGTCAAAGGGCCACCATCTAAAAGCTCCATAACCACCCACAAATGATCATAATTTACCATGAAAGCATCAAGGAAATTCACTTAAAAAATCATACTATTGCATTTATGAAAAGCCTGACACATTTCTACCAACCTAAATTTTTATGTTGAAAGTCCTTCATAATCTTAATTTCACTCAAAAGAAGATCCTTTTTACTTTGTTTTGTCATGTCAATGTCTTTTATGGCCACTAATTCACCAGTTTTTTTACTGGTAGCTGCAAAAACCATGCCTGACGCACCAGATCCTAAAAATCATCAATTACAACATACATTTCGGGCTTTTCAAAGTATTTGAACCTAAATCTTTCAATGTTTTTTCGTAAAAATCATACGGATCACCAGAATTGCAAATTTTCTTAATTTCCTTTATGATTTCTTCATCACTTAGCCCGGATCTGCGTCTATACAAATCATCATCTGTGATGCTAGGCTTTCTATATTCAATATCTTCAGCTTCTATTGCAAGATTTTCAATACTTTTAGCCAGGTTTTTCGTGTGCAATAAATTATTCTTGACATCCTGAATATTTGCCTGAGTTGGCAACGTTGATCTAATAAAAAACATATTTTAAAAGGAACATTTTACAAAGGTAAACACAAACCTGTCACCAAATTCACTACCAACAGACTTTTCTGAATCATCTGAAGACAAATTTGAGTCTTTACTTTTATGTGCATCCTTTGATTTCATATATAAATCAATCTCTTTGGATTCCTCTGCTATATCTTGTTCTGTGAATATGTGCTTGACTTCCTGAGCCTGACCCCCATGTTTTTTCACTGAGAAATTGTAGTATTGCAAAACTTTTTTCACCACTTCAGGATTCTGGTTCTGTTCATCTTTTGTAATTTGGGTGCCCATCTGACGTAACCAAGAACTAGGCAGGCCCTCCAAAACCCCATCCTTTGTCACGCTAACGTGAATATCATGATTAACATTTGTTGGGGTTCCTACATTCAATTACATTCAAAAAAATAAATATTTAACGGTTAGGAAAATGGTTTTATACCTATAATAGCAGCTGTTGTTTCTTCGCGGTGCTTTCGTCGCTTAAATAGGTTATTAACAAAACTCATTTTGAACTAATTGTAATAATAACCTCGGATTTTTACTAATTAGGCAATGGCTAGAAGGATTAACTATGGCAAATTGTTAAAAATTATAGAAAATTCTAAACTTTATTCTACATAGTTTCCTTTTAAAAAAGTGAATTAAAATTAAATATAATTAAAAAAATAAAAAGATAAAATAACCAACAATTCAAATGGATGACACACACCCTTTTGTTGACAGTTTGACAGAATGGCCTTCAAAACTGATTCATAGGAGTGTGTACAGAACAAATTTTGACAAAAACAACTTGACAGCTTAATCTATTAGATCTGTTCCAACCTACGTCAGAAACCGTTCGCTGACGATCAAAAATGATCGACCAGTTAATACCGACTGACATTCGTAAGTAATTAATTCAATATTGAATTGGTCGATCATTTTTGACTGCCAACAAATGGTTTCTGATGCAGGTCGGAACAGACCTATTATATAGAATTATAATTAGTTGTACTAAATTTTTACCAAATGTTCAAATACAAGAAGTTAAGTTTTAAATATCTCATTTAAAAGAAATAGCTTGGTAGTAAAAAAGAAATATTTTCGTAATTTTTAAATAGTTCACAAATATGAGATTTTAAAGTATAGTTGTTAAGATGTTAATACATGATACAAAAATAAACTTGTGTACTATTAAACTAGTACATTTCATCAAATAGTATTTAAAGATTTGAACTGTAAAATATCGAATTAATAAACGATATTTCCTCCTTAATACAACTCAACAAACATGTCTACTACCGGTCAAGTAAATATTTCATTTAAATATTTAAGTTTTAGTCAAAAATTAAAAAAAAACCTTTAGGTTATAACCTGCAAAGCGGCTGTAGCCTGGGGCCCAAAAGAAGAACTGAAATTCGAGACCATTCAAGTGTCTCCACCTAAGGCTCACGAGGTGCGCATCAAGATATTATACACAGCAGTGTGTCATACTGATGCTTATACTCTTAGTGGAGCCGATCCAGAAGGAATTTTCCCAGTTGTTTTGGGACATGAGGGTGCAGGAATTGTCGAAAGTATCGGCGAGGGTGTCACTAACGTGCAACCAGGTAAAATGCTACCTTGAACGGTAATTTAAGTGTGAAATTAATGGATTTTTTTTGAAGGCGACCATGTAATTCCTCTTTATATTCCTCAATGTCGCGAATGCAAATTTTGCAAATCACCCAAAACCAATCTTTGCCAGAAAATCAGGGTCACCCAGGGTCAAGGAGTCATGCCAGATGGTACATCTAGGTTCACATGCAAAGGGAAAACTGTGTACCATTTCATGGGTACCTCTACTTTTAGTGAATATACTGTGGTAGCTGACATTTCAGTTTGCAAGGTATAAACTTAAGCCACTTAAACAATTAAAAAGTTCAATTCAACACTTGCATAATAATCAGTACAAAATCAGTTTGCGATATTGAATTTACATGTTCTAATAATGTTTTTTTGACCTGCAATTAGTTAACTTTGATAACCCATAGGATTGTTTATTGTAGATAACTAAAAAAAATTGTTATATCGCTGCTAATCGTTTTAAGATAATTGATAAAAACCAGTTGCATTTTTGTCAGATTAATTCGCAAGCTCCATTGGATAAAGTCTGTCTACTCGGTTGTGGAGTCCCTACTGGATATGGAGCGGCGTTGAACACTGCTAAAGTAGAAAAAGGTAGTACCTGCGCTGTTTGGGGTTTGGGAGCAGTGGGATTCGCAGTTGGGCTTGGTTGTGAAAGGGCAGGAGCTACTAGAATCATTGGCGTAGATGTTAACCCGTCTAAATTCGAAATTGGTAACCATTAAATATCGATTTTCCCATCACAGATCACTTATGATATGGCATAATTATAGCGAAAAAATTTGGTTTTACCGAGTTCGTCAACCCCAAAGATTATGAGAAACCCATTCAAGAAGTCCTAGTGGAGTTAACGGACGGCGGTTTAGATTACACGTTCGAATGCGTCGGTAACGTGGTGACAATGAGACAGGCTTTGGAGGCGTGCCACAAAGGATGGGGAGTTTCTACCATTGTGGGCGTTGCAGGTGCTGGACAGGAGATTAGCACGCGTCCATTTCAATTGGTCACCGGTCGAGTGTGGAAAGGTACCGCTTTCGGTGGGTGGAAAAGTGTTGAAAGCGTGCCAAAATTAGTCGACGACTATTTGGAAAAAAAGCTGAAATTGGACGAGTTTATTTCGCATAATTTCAATTGGGAGAATATTAACGAGGCTTTCCATTTAATGCACAAAGGAGAAAGGTTTGAAATAATTTGTTTTTTTTATGTAAAAATTAAAATTCACATTTTCAGTATTCGTTCTGTGCTCACCATCAATGACAAATGAAAATTTGAACACTTTTACAGGCATTGGATATTTTTCTATTAAAAATTCTTATTTCTTGTTAAGATTGCGTTTATTCGTTTTCCTTTAAAATTCACTGCATTTGAGAACTCTCTGGGCCAATGCTTTGCACAATTCCTTATCCTTTATAAGCGCTATCCGAACAATAAATTCCTTATCTCCAGCCAAGGATTTCAAAATATCACTGGGAAGCACATTTATTAAACACAAGCCTTCGGACTGCTTCAATGGCTCAGGAATATGCGGTAGGACTTTACAAACTTCATTAATCGCCTCTATATGATCTTCTCGAGTTTTGGGACTCTAAAACACCCATTGAAAATAAAAATGACATGTGATTTTTGGAAAGTTATTACTTACGGATACTAAAAATTGGCCGTAATTTTGGAGGCAAAACTTCAATGCAATTAAACAAGTATTGTTGTCGCCATGATGTTGTGTTTGATTAGCCGCAAAATCGCATAGGGCAACTAGTATATTCGAAAGAGTGACCATTGTAGTTGAAAAGCCACTTTTCAATGCGATTTCATGGAGGAGAACTTTCCATTCTTTCGCAACACATTGTGGTAGAATCTGAAATAACCCAGAAATGTAAATATTTAATCTTGAAAGGTTAAAAAAACCTTCAATAAAATTTGCGAAAATTCTTACTACCTTCCAAGTTTTGGTCAAGTGAAAGTTAGTAACAAATGATCCAAAAGGCTTACTGCTGAAGGATTTTCCATAATAATGCCTTATAATAACTGGTCCATGGGTCCTGAAGGCCAGCTCCTAAATTTTAATCAATAGTTGACATTAAATTTTATAAAGTTGGATCTTACCTAAGCTTGGGAAGCTTTCGTATAAAGCAATAGTCCCCTGAAGATTGTCGCATATAGCACTCAGGTACATTACCGCACAATCTGTTATCTCTTGTTTTAAATATTCGAATTCTAAAAAAGATTTGCACCTGTTTTCTGCGGCAACACAGAGAAAATATTCGAAAAGGATCATCTGCATTGGCAATTCACACTTAAGATGTTGAAAATTCTATTAAAATGCTTGATTATAAATAGAAAATAAGAGTTTATCACCCCTACTCACACTAAATATTTGCGTTAAAAACTTCAATTCCTCACTGTTCTTTTCAGACTTCTTTATTAAAGGTAAGAATACTTGTTCGACTAGAAAAGGCCATGAGTAGAACTCCGTTTCTATGATACAATTAATGAACTGTATATAATTTGAAAAATTCTGGCCTGAAATCGGATTCTCCTTGAACAACTCAATTAAGAACTTAAGTCCTATTTCGGATTGTTCTTTGAGCAGTTTGAAAATGTCTTTTAATTCCTGGCTGTGTCTGAAAGCGTTTTGAAATAGATGTTGAATGAACTGACTTGGATTTTGTAAAATTAGTTCAATCAGGTCTTTCTGCTTTTCAACTGTCAGATTTCCATTGATTTGGTTGAATAAGGGCACTAATTGATCTACGATATTATCGTTCCAATGCCATCTTTCTGCATACAAGTAAAAGATCAACACCTTCTTTAGGTCTTCTAATGTTAATACTGAGGCACATTTAAATACTAATTTTTTGTGTTTTGAAGTTTTCGGGCGTAATTTTAAGAGAACTTCCACTGTTTCAATATCTGATAAATTGTACCATCTAAAATATACTTCAAGATTTAACACAAGATTTACTAGATTTAACAATCAGCTTCGCCTACCTATCAAGACAATCAACAATTTCCTCATCACTGAACACATTTTTCTTTATCAAAGCTTTAAACCAAAATTTTTGATGTTCATCACATTTATTGACCATTTTAATAATGCTCGCAACGTCCGCTTCTAAAATACGTTCGGCAATGGTTTTGGGCTTTCGAGAGATTGTTTTAAGCATCCCAACCAGTTCGGATGCCATATCTAGTTCCTGGTACTTTTCAATTACTTCATAGCCCCTGCCTGAAATGACTGCTTGTAAATTATCTTCATTATATTCAATCTGTAAACAAAAAAATATAGTTTCAATTAAAAAATGTATTATTTTTTCACCTCTGCCCATGAAACATAAATGTTTAAGGTCACACATTTTACAACATCACCTGTAATTGTAATAAATGTGTTCAATAGTTTCCTTAAGGCTGGATCATTATTATTGATTGTTAATAATAATTGAAGCAAGTTTAGCAAAATTAAACCGATTTCTTTATAAACATTTTGCATTTCAGTACCCTTAACTCGATCAGCTTCAACTAAAACTAAATTTCTCAAAATTACAGATACGACAGGCACGAGGTCATCAATAAGGTCTTGAATCTGAAAGAAAATATTATCAATTTCCAAATTAAAATTTCCTGCTAACATACTTCAGATTTTGTATTCCCCTGGAGAACTGTCAGTTTCCTCATAAGACTATTCAAAATTATAAAAGCACATTTAATATGAATTTTCCTTTTAAGACATTTTAAACACTGCACTACTTGGTCTAATAGTTCTTCTATTAAGTCTAATGGAAAACATTCAATAACATAGCCATATTGATGTACCAAATTCAGTTGAAAGCAGATAGTCGCTAATAGATATTTGCTCAGTTTGGGAATGATGCCCTTTAAGTGAGAATGCTCGTTTATATCCGGCAGGAGTTTCTTATATTCTGTATTCAATGCCAGAAAAAAAACTAGTTCGTTTAACTCTTTAGAAGATAGACGTTTGTCAGTGAGGAAATTCTTCATTTCAGTTGTAATTCGAAGTATTCGTTCTTCATTTCCTTAAAAATTAAATTTTTTATTACGGAACAGTTGCAAATTGTCTTCTCTTACCTTCTTTAAAGTTGATTTTAGTAAAATCCAGTTCTATTTCCTTAGAACATTTTAATAAAACACCTTGTATACCAATTATATGTTTACTCAACTCCATTTCAATTGCTAAAATTGTAAATTTTCCTTAAATTCAATATTAACAGCGCAAAACTACAACCAGTAAATCAACACAATCATTTCAAAAAATGAATCATACTTCACTACGGTCATCTTCTTTTTTATTGATCTGTCATTTAAGCCAGAACTATTCATAATAATAAATAAATAAATAAAGATTATTATACCTCATGTATATAGTATATAGATGTATTAAAACATTGTAGAATGCATTTTTGAACGTCTGGGATTGTATTCTAACTTCGGTAAAAAAGTAAATTTACAGATCGATTAGAAGTTTGTAGCAGTTTCTAAATTGAGTCTCTTGTATTTTGATACGGTAATTAATACATAAAAAAATGTCAAAGAAAAGTTATATTTATGTATTTAAAAAAATTAAGGTACGATGGTATTCAAAAAAAAATTCGCACCGACTAGAGAGAGAACTTTGACAATCATATGTGATTGTCAAATTTCTCTTTCTAGTCGGTGTATGTTTTTTTTTTGAATATCACTTTACTTTTGGTATTTTTTCATACTTTTTAAATTTTCCCACCACCCTATACAAATATTTGACCATCCATTCCTTGCCTTGGTGGTTTGACAAAAAGCAGAACCTTTTATGAAGAATGACTCTTTTTCGAAATATAAAAGATAAAAAAGTTTTTCCTCTCATTAACTCCATCCCTGGACACACTCTATTTTGAAAATGGTTAAAGTTAAAAGAAAATTGGTCCGTATAAAATTTCTTTAGAATACAAGAGCACATCCTGGCTTTATAACAAATCCTGTATATTTATTTTTTTTATAGTTCAGTAGATTTTTATATCTTTTAAAACTTTTGTTTTTTCATTTTTTTAATAACTATTTTATTTTAGGAAATAATCCAAGGTTTCCATACATGTCGTAGTGGGGAATGCAAAAATCGCTATGTAGCAAAAAACCGAAATTGAGATTACTGGTTTAATTCACTCNCAAAACGCGAATTGTCTGTATTTCGTGTTTTGTCTGTAACATATATAATATATATCTTGGTATAAAATCAATCATAAACGGTCATGTACATCTTCAACCGACTTAGATGCCAATGATGGAGGGAATCATCTTATACATACATCTATAACAAATACACTCGAAAAATAGTAGAAATTAGATAATAATAGACAACATTCAATAAATGATCTATATATAAATCGGCTACTCCATGCCAAAACACGGTAACTAACATTTTGTTCAAAAATGACCTTTTATATACATATTTAAATCCTGAGTTCAGCCGCATCTTTTCAGATATTTTACGCGCAGTTTGTAGCCTCGGTTGTAAAGAAATTTGATGTTCAAAACACAGTAACTACTTTCTCCAGCCAAATTCCCTAATCTAAAGCCCAGTTTCTACAAATACAAATTAATTTTTCTTCGTCAAAACACAGTATATGGTATATCAAAGATTAGGATCATATATTAGTAAAAATCATAACGAGGAAAATTATATTATATAATAAGTTAATAAACTATAGAGAAAATGTTTTCCTAAATAAGATACATTTTGAAGGCAAATCAATAATATTAAAAAACGTTTATTCAAATTTTTACTCATTTCCACTTACTGTGTTTTGGCATGGAGCAGCCGAAATATGTGTCTATATTATGTAGTTGAAAGTACTTTTGCCAAAAATTACGGATTTCTAACCTTTACTATATCATTGACATGAAAAATCATTAAATTTATTAATTTAAGAATGAACAAATATCTAATTGTTAGGCTTCGTAGATTGCTTTATGGAAAAAATAATATGTCCTTGTCCAAGAATAGTACTTAAGCGGAATATTTTTTGTAAATAATCATCGTTTGTTCACGTACAACGTTCATCTAATAGCGTTTTTTTATATTTGACAGGCAAAACCGTCTATTGTAAGTAATTTTTCCCTTCTTTTAAAGTTATATAAGCTTATCTGTTATCTAAAATAGTCCTTTTTCGGTGTCAGTCAGTGTAGAATATTACCTATAAAACATCTATTAATTTTTCTTTTCTTGAACGAGGAGGTATTGATATATTGATATAACCCATTATCGAATTGAAATATTCTATTATTCCACTCATAATTTAATACACTTTATACTACAAGTGAGATTAAAAAGAAAATTCCTCTTAATCTGCAACTCACTTTTTACACAGCTTCAATCACGAAATGACACTATAAAATTTCTCTTTTAAACAGGACAACCCATTTTTTGACAGTAAATAATGAATATTTATCACATTTGCTTAAATCTCTTTAACAATTAACCCTTGCAAGTAAAAGCATTTACCTGTTCATTGCTAACTTTCCGTTTTATCGAATTTATCAGTTGCCACCGATAAGTTTTTTTTTTAATTCATGTTTGAACTTTTTTTGATGTGAAACTTTGCAATGACACTTGTAAAAAAATATTATATTCTGATGCCATGGAAACTCAATTTTGTTACACTCTAAATAGTAAAAACCAATTATTACATATCAATACCTCTTCGCAAATTGCATGTTCCATACAGTTCATTTGCATGAGTTGTTCTTACAGAATTCTTGAATACATGTATACTTGATTATCTGATTGATCTTACCAACAGATAGGCAAAATCTAAATGTAAATAAACTTTTCAAACGCGATCTGATCTCAGTAAGTTGCTAACTGTTTCGATGGGGGTTCATGTCAAAAAACATTTCAATTGAAATGTTTTCTGACATGCTAATAACTGCTGACATGATAAATCAATCTCTTTTTTTATTTCTCAAATTAGTACAATTTTTATATTGACAAATGAGTGGAAGTGCAGCTTCCCTTATGGGTTTCAAAATGATGTTGCGATGAATGCCCGTGCGTGTCACTGGCAGTGGTTGTTTTTACCTTCTTAATTCTAGTTTGGAGATCAGATAAATTTAATTTGTTTCTCGGTACCTTTATAACTAATAAAAGTTAACCTATGTAGACGTTATTCAAGCTGAATTTATTAGGGTACTGCAACTGACCTAGTAGTTCAAATAGTGCTAATAGCTGAATCCATGAGATTACAAGCAATGATGGCCACTTACGGCATTCAAACGCAAACTCCTCATGAAGTGGAACCCGTTCAAATTTGGTCATCCACTCAACTAGTAAAAGTATATCAAAGCCTGGGAGTTAATAAGAAATTGAAGTTGCATGGAAGGCCTGAACGGCCAATTGGCAGCTTAGGTAAGTAGTGAAAAACAATGACTAAGCTTTCTCTTATGCAACGTTTCTTTCAGGTACTAGTAAATTGTATAGAATATGCGGTCAAACAGTCTTGTGTTATCCATTAATATTTGAGGTTTCTGATTTCTACTTGTACAGGGACATGGCATTGTTAATAGATGATATAAAAACTGAACTTCAATTTGTTGGAAGGTAATTGTATTCTTATTATTTATTTAAACAAGATGGTTAATGACACTATCTTACTAGATACTGGAGATTATCAGGACGACCAACCGTATGCTTATTGATTAAAGAAGAACACATGCGAGATCCGCAATTTAAGAAAATGCTGGATCTATTGGCGATGCTCAAAAAAGGATACTGTGACAATGTTAAAGTTCGAATCGGTCGTTTGCAAAATCTTATATCTAGTTCCTGTATGGGTGAGTCAATTGTCCTCTATTTCATATCATACGTTTAATATACATTTCCATTTCAGAACATTTGGACTTTATGAATTCTTTAGATAATACTGAAGATAATTTTAATCACTTCCAGCAACTGGAACACGATTATATAGGCTATCAAAGTTTAACCGATGTCCCTAGAGTTTTTCATTATAATGATCACTTACTTGATTTATCGGTAAAAACAGAAAATCGGTTAGATCTTTACCTCTATTTGTGAATTTAAGGATTATAAAACTAAAACCACCAATGAAATTATAGAGGCCTTAAGAAATTGCGAAAATTTATATGGAAGAGCACAATTGTACGGATTTCTATTGAAAAAGGAAGGCAAACATTTTAAAATTGCCAATAATACTTTAGAGGAGTGTTTGCTCAGTATGTTGTTATTAATTTTAATTTGATCATTATTGAACCCTAGTTTCTAGGTTTATATCATCAAGCGGGTTGTTTAAGATATTGGGCCGCTGTTCGATATGTTAGTAGTTTGTTACATCACACTGTGGATTCGATAAGTCCCTTCATTACGGCCGTTTTAGTACATGGAAAACAGGTAATTGAATAAATATTTAGGATGGGACGGAAAATTATTCCTTTAAAATTTGAAAAAGTCATTATAATGTTATGAAGGAAAAAGAAAGTTTAAAATTATCACCTATAGCACTTTTGATTTGTTTATTACAGCTAACTGTTGGAGTAATTAGACAAAAGGAAACTGTGTTTGACAAGCCAATGACTCCGTCTGAAATACAATCGGTTGTTTACAGCACAATTCAACCATATGACGTTATTCAAGCTGTTTTACAACAAGAAGTTACCTTGTATTGTGGAAGATTGATCTCAACTAATCCAGAACTATTTAGAGGTATGTACGTTTATTAAGATGCATGCAGATCAATTAAGCGAGCGAATACAACGTATGTTCTATATGTAGACTTACAAGGTATTCATTTGTTTTTACTTGGAGACAGCTTTTTAATTAATTTTTTTAATAAATTAATATGTTTAGGAATATTAAAGATTCGAGTCGGATGGGTGTTAGAAGCTATGAGATACTACTTGGACATTATAGGTAGTAAAAAAAAGCTTGAAGATCACAGTCCTTACGAAATCAGGTTACTCGTGTACAAGATATTATCCATAAAAGAATGGGATTCTCAAAAGAGTGACAAGTAAGAAATATCGCCATAATGAACAACTAATATAATGTTATAAATGTAGTTGAAAGATTTGTTTAATAAGAAATAATTTAATTAGATTGACTCCTCTACAAAAACGCCAACTTGAAGGTTGTTTATGCCGTGTACCGCATACTTTTTACAATGAAGTCTGGGACGTTATGTTACGTACACCTAAAGGAGTTATCGTTGAAGGCAGTATAATACCTCAAGAACCTACTATGTCAAATATGACCAAGAATGAATTGACCTTTTCTTTATTAGTTGAGGAGGTAATGTAGGTAAAAATATCACTATTAACTAATTTAATTTTCTAATAAAATCTAGATGTTAAATCGGATCAACGTTCCTGAGTATAGACAACTAATTGTGGAGTTACTAACTATTGTGTCTACAATTTTAGGACGGAACCCTGAACTTACTTTTACTCAACCACTTGACTTGAGACAGCTTATTAAAGATGCGGCTCATATGTACTGCAAGGTAAGTATTTAAATAGTAAACATTTTCATTGTTGAGGTTTTATACTGAAAGACATAATTAATTTTTAATAGATATTTATTACTTTATGTTTAACTCTGGTCTGATGTAACGAACATATCTTAAAAGTTCCTCACTGTCTTCACAAATAAATTTTCTTCGCCTCGCACAAACTTCATCGTGCCATCGAATACCATCGTTATATTTGTTGTTCAATACTGCCAGGCAATTTTCCATTTTACCATTTATTTGATATTCTCTGATAAAAAAAATAGTTGAAAAGTTAAAAATGCGTTTTTTCTTTTCATTTTGTTACCTATTGTCGGGTTGTTGTACACCATTAGCTCCGGTGTGAGACCAATCATTTGCAATTCTATTAGTTGTTGGATCCAATTTTTGGAATATAGCGGTCCAAAACCATCCGTTGATTTCTAGAGGTTGTAAATCAGGTCTGTCGCAACCCTGTAGAAAATGAGTTTTGAATATATAATTGAATTTTACATGTTGCTTACCTTGAAATCACAAAGTCTTCCAGATGTCCAAAATTCAGTAATGTTTTCTTTTTCGATTCGAAATTTAATCCAATCGTTTTCATACGCTGACTCCAAAGATACTGCATCCATGCAACGCATTCTACAGTAATTTCTGGCTCCTAACCAATCTTCTTCGTCTATATTTTCTAATAATTTAATTCACTGAATGATTATTATTGCAAAATTTTAATTAATCAAAAGTACCTCTCCATTGATAAAAGTAATTCTGCCCATACGGTGATGTTTCGTGAATAATTCGTTCAGCACACAATTCAGGTATCGGCCCTTCTAATTGTCGTCCGTTGGGAAATTGAGCCAACACATTCCCAATGAACAGAAAAAATATTATAGATTTCATTTCAAAGAAACTGTGCATTACTCTCGGTGATTTAACATTTTATAGTTAAAGTAACATTTTAGAAAGCTGATAAACATGAAAATTAAAATGTAGTTTAAATTCTATTTGTTATGTTAATGGGAAAATAATATCGATATACAAATTTCGAATTTAGTACTTGTATTTAGCCAAATTCGATTCAAAGTCCAATTCTGCATTGTTTTTGCAATATTCTTGACCGCAATTTTTTTTAACAAATGCGAACTAGTATGCTCCTGCAAGAGTTTCTCAACTTACCAAGTATTCGGTAAAGATGACACGATGACCATCATAAAAAAAATCTCATTTCCTCAAGATAAAGTAAACGATTAAAATTAATATTTTTAGGATCATGACTTAAAAGAAGAAAAAATTGGCTTCCTAATGGAAATTCCTTATATGCAATCAATGGGATATTTGGCTAGGGCAACAGTCAATACGGTGCTTAAAGGTGGACGAATTTCGGATAAATTCGAAGGTGAAGCTCAAAAGCCATGTAAAATTCAGTAATCTCAAAAGTTCTTGGCTGAATAATATATAAATATACTATACATAGTGCTTTTAAAAAGATAAAATTGTGCCATATTTAGAAATATTTATTAAACATATTTTCAAAATATATTCTTTATTTTAATTAGCTCCCAGATAGCCAATCAGTGAGATATGTGCATGAGGTAGGATTTACTGAACCAGTATGTGCACACTTATTTGCTACTAGACATGTTCCACAACAAGTTTTAACCAATCCCGGTGGGAATATAAAATTATGTGTCGCTTTGTACAAAAAAGTTCCATTGGCTGCAGTAGTTCTTTCAGCGTTATTATCAAGAACAACCGTATATAAGATACTTTCAATATCTGACACGCTGAGTGATATTTTACTGATTCCCAAATCTTGAATAAATTTATGAACCTCAGCAGCTGTGGCATATGATCTATTTCGGACCATCACTGGACTTCCACCTATATTTTTGTTGAATTCAGATGAAATTTAAAAAGAAATATAGCTAAACCTGACCTTGTTTCTTCGCATCATCAAGCCTTTCAACTAAATAACGATGACACTGTTGGCTTAATACATCGACAAATTCACTTTCAAAGTCTTGGTCTTGATACCATGCTCCGCCAGTCACTGAACTATCAGGTTCCAAATCAAATAACATGTAGACTTTTTTTTTACTGGCTGTAACTGATTTTACCGCTTTAATGAACTTTTTTATTTCCAAACTTTTTAACACCTTATTTAATTGTGTCATGTTTAAATTGGATTTGAACCTAAAACAGAAATAAATAAGTTTCCTTTAAAATCAACATGACACTAACCGAATATCTCTTATCCAAATCCCTTTGTTTCCAGCCTCTTCAATAATTCTGTAGACAACTTTTTCTTCATTGTCTGATCCTTTAGCTGTAGTTTTCTTAGAAGGGTCTTTATATTTATATAAAAGTTCTTCATTGCTTTTAAATAACTCCAAAACACCACCTTTTAACAATTTATTAATAACTCCAGTCAGTTCAGGAAGATCTAATTGTGGCATGTTCTCTTTAAGATCTTTATTTGAAATGCCCTCTGGTCGTTGTTTTGCCAATTCTATAATGTGACTTTCTGGATCGAATTTTATATTTTTCACGTCCATTTTATGTAAAATTTTTAAAAATTTTTCACAATAAAAATCCAAACTTAAATATCAATACGATTTAGGTTAGGTTAGGTTAGGTTAGGTTGCCCTATAATCTTCTAAATATATGTTTGAGGAAACTTCCGTCCAAAATAGATTTTGACATATGTTAATGAAGAAAACAAAATATATAAAGTAACGTATTCGTATTGCTAGCCCAACATCTTCCCCATATAAACTAATAAATATAAATATTTGTTACAGAACTTTTTTAACATCAAATTTTCAAAATTTGTGAAATGTTTGTTTCTGACATAAGGCGATTTCCAACTGTCATTTCTGTCACTTAAATACACGTCAACGTTTTGAACCGAATTGAATTTTCAAAAATAAACGTGAAAAAGGGGTGTTTGAATTGAAAAAAAATGAGAAATTTAAAAGGTTTATTTGAAGATTACCTTTCTATATTTTTCACTTTTCAATTACTAATTAGTTTTGGGGGTAAGTTTTGTTATAAAATGCGAATTTCAATAAAAATTTAAACTTCAAAAATTTTTATTAAAATGAATTGACTATTGTTTCTCAGATGCTCGTCAGCAATTTGTGACTTGTGGTTCAGTTATTAAACTGATGAATACTGATTATAAAGTTCGACTGCATTCCCACGATGTTAAATATGGAACAGGAAGTGGGCAGCAATCAGTTACAGCTACTGAAGTTCAAGAAGACATCAATAGTCATTGGTTGGTTAAGGCAGCTACCGGAAAAATTTGTTTAAGAGGTGATCCAATTGCATGTAATACCAACATAAGGTATACCAATTGTGTTTAAATAAAAATATTTCTACTAAAAATCAATTGAATTTCAGATTGGAACATGTAGAAACAAAGAAGAATCTTCATTCACATCTATTTTCAAGTCCTTTAAGTGGTAATCAAGAAATTAGTGCCTATGGAGATGAGCAGGCTGAAGGTGATTCTGGTGATAACTGGACAATTATATGTTCAGGTAAACTTTTACTTATTTGAAGTATTTTATAAAATAAAATTTATTCATTAATTAGGTGATGCATGGAATAGAGATGACAGTGTTATGCTCAAACATGTTGACACCCAAATGTATTTGGCTGTATCAGGTAGGACGTTTGGACGTCCCATCAATGGACAAATGGAAGTGGTTGGAACCAAGTCAACTGGTGCTGTACATTGGCAAAGTATGGAAGGTGTATATTTGCATGCTCCTGATATCAAGCATAAAATTCATGCTCATACAGAACTTTAATAAATTATAAGAGTGTACTTAGACAATTTAATGTGCAAATTAGTAGATATTTAGTACTAGTCATGTTCCTATATTTAAATGGACTTTGTTCTTTCAAGTGATCATAAATTTCTTGATACAACACAACATCATAAACATATAATAATATGTATTATAATTTATTTGCCTTCAAAGTAACTTTATTTTTAAGAATTTTATTTTTTCCGTTTTAATCAAAATCAGATAACTAGGATATGTTATTAATGTCAAAGCTGTATAGTTTTAAAAAGTGGAAAATCGTCCGTATTTTTATAAGTGGCTGTTAACTAAAACGGTATGTAATATTGGTTGTTATAACATTAGCAACAGTTCAATAATATCAACTGGACATTAAGGAAAGAACGTAGTTGTTTGAAATGGAAGTGAGAGCTTTCTTGAATTAAAGGAATATGCCTACAGGAAGCATGATACTGTGCTAGATAGCTAGGAAAAAGGCATACGCACGAAGAGCATGCCATAAACGAATACTATACCGTAGCCACTAAGCATGCTATTTCAGTAGCATGTGTATTCGCGTCCTAACTCACCGAACCAATCAGAGTCTGTTATGAAAAATGAAGTATTAAACGTGTCATAAGAATGTCGTTGAAATTGTTCAAACGACAGGAGACCATCACTGGGACAACGTAAACACTACATTTGATATAAATAATATATTAACCCTTTGGAAATGTCAAAGTGGTATAAAATTATATTTTCTAAATTTCGAACTAGTTTTGCAGTTTTGGATCCTATGCCTCTACAGCTTATTACAACATCAATAACTGAGAAACTGGACAGTTGTAAACCGTAAAAACATTTAAATGATATACTAACAGCGTTGCCTACTATAATAGTTATTTATGTAATAAGTGTGTAAAGGGATGTTTTATGGCATGAGCTCGGAGCTGTTTTACGCCGAACCGAAGGGAAGGTGCAAAAAAAATCCGAGCGAATGCCATAAAACATTCCTTTACTCGCGTATTACATACAATATTTTTTCTACAGGGAAAAATTTAAGAAAAAACTTTTCTACTGGAAATTATAAAATGTCACTATAAAATAAAAGACTGTTAAAAGTTGTCCCTTACGTTTGTTTATCCGTATTCAAAGGATTCTTTATACGCATGTACAGCCACTTTCATAATATAATTTTAATTTTAAGACAATCAATCTCAAATTCGTTTCTAAACTCAATCGCATTTTCCTTATGGTTGCACATAGTTGAAAGAAATTTTATAATCTGTTTCGCCTTATTGGTCTTCGGTATTTAACAAGCCATCAATCAATTCTGACAATTGACGAAAAATTCAAACTAAATGTTTTTTATAAATTTCAAAAGAGAAAATGCAAACACATATGGTAAAATAGCTGTTCTTAGGCTATTATAAATTTTTGTCTTACGAATAGTAATAATTAAAATATTGTTTATACTTTGTCGACACTGACAAACGTCAAAACAATCCTATCAAGGTAGCTCTAGAATCGTGCATAAAGGATTTTATGCATGGCGCGTCCTTAGCAACAGTTTTTATACACGAATACGGATAAAGAAGCACTTTTGACACTGTTTACGATGTGTAAAATGACGTTTTATAACCGCCTGTAGAAAAATACACATGTTTTACAAAATTTAAAGTTAAAAATATCAATCCTAGCTGCCGTAATATACATTTAAAGTTTTCAATCACCTACAGCTAATCTCACTAGAATGCTTATATGTAAAAAGCCTTCATTTCCATTGGACATATTTCAATATCGTCAGCAATATCTAATTGGTTTTCCTTCTTCAGAAAAGTTAAAGTAGCTTTGTACAAAACGTTGGTTTGCATGTGTGGAAATAGAAGTCTTAAGTTCACCTGATAATGTTTACTAAAGTTAAAAACGATTATTTTCATAGTAATACTTACTTTTCCATGACTTAACGGAAATTGCTTCATTAAAGTTTCATCCAGGAAGCATAAATCTAAAAATTGTCTGTGCACAACTAATCCAGTGTGATGAGATTCTTCAATAAATATATTTGTTTTAAATGTTGGAATTGACATGTCCAAACCGAGCTGAAAATCGGGACTGTAAAAGTTCACGTTACTTTCTTCATCGTCATGACTTTTTATTAGCTTCAACAATGGATTTAATAGAGTTTCTGATGCTGCTGTAGAAGAAACTGTAGGAAATCCTGCAGAGTGATCATGAGCGATACCCTAAAGGATAAAAAAACGTTAATTAAGATAATTCTTCCAGTTGTGATTCTTAATACTGCGCATTGTGGTTTCCTTTTTTCGAGTAAAATTCTAAAAATATGTTTTGTAGGATGGTTATCTAAAACTCCTTGACCCAAACCAAGATTGTCATCTTGATTTAATCGCCTATCCAACATTATTTCGAGTTTACCACTGCTAAGAGAACTACAGCCCAAAGGGGAACTAGTTAGTATGGTTAAGCGAGTACTATTATCTTCTATGTAGGCCTTTGTGGGCATCGGATAATAATTTGCTTGCAAAGGTAGTTTTTTGAACCGTCGTCGCCTGACAACCTTAAAAATACGTTATAAGTTAAACGTTCATCTATTAGACAATGTATCTAGAACGTACCTGATATCCGTTGACATCCGTGAAGAAATCATCTTTGCTATCGATGTTAGTTGCTAAACGCATTACCAATTCAAAATTATGAGTCTTTTGGATATCTACAATGTTTTCTATTTCCAAACCAAGACCATCAGCTCCTAAACATTTCAATTTTTAAATACTGCATTAGACTATTAAGAACATTTTAAGCACCTGATGATTTATAAAGAATAGCCTTGTGGATTATGTAAGGTAATTGGACAATAACTGAAGATGCAATGGGTCCTTCTATAATGTTTAAAATAGAACTGTCTATTTTTATTTCAACGGCCTCCCCATCTGGTAGAAAGAGATATGCTCCACTTCGGTCAGCTTGTCTATTGGCAACTCCATATCTGAAAACAAAAATTAATTTTCCTTTCATCTATATATATTGTGATTGTTTTGTTCACCTTGCGAAATCCAAATGAACAGGAATAGTCTTTGAACCAATTTTTATAGCTTTCAATAAACCGAGCTTATTGAAAGTGATAGAAACTCTGTCATTTTTAAAGCTAAATTCTTCAGTAGATTGATATATTTCAGCATCGAAACCTTTTGGAGCATTAATCTCCCCATATTGATTGTAAACTTTAATCTTTGCAAAATGGGTTTCGCTGAAAATAAATGTATATAGATTGCGATTTTCTGGTATTATTACTTACCGCGGTGTATTTTCTTCATACACAGTCGTTATTGTATAGCTTACAGTACTAAAAGCTGGTATTTGAGCTATAAACATTAGTTCGTACTTGGTTTGGGACATTGACCCATATTCAAATATTGGCGACACTTGACAATTTACTTTTTTTCCTTGAAAATCCACAACCTGGCAAACAGAAAATCTTCATGAAGAATAAAGCTCAATTTCAAGTCCAACTTGATTATTTTCATTTTTAATTTCTAACGAGTTATGAGGGTTATCCCTTCATGGGTTACTTCAAACCCATTAAGAACTATAATTTTGATCGAAAGTAGCTTACTTCAATAAAAGGCGTATTTATATTGAAGATGACAACTTCTTGTCTGTCAAAAGCCAGCGAATTATAGATAGCAATAGTTTTGCTGGGTAAATGTGGCAATCCAATCGTAATTTGTAGTCTTTCTGGTAGACTATTGTGTGAATGCCACACCTCCTCCAAATTATAATATGTCACATCTTGCTGATACGAATTTTGGGCTCCAGAACCCTCAAGAAGAATGTTAACGCACAACTGGATAACACGTTGACAATTATGGATCGATTGCAACAATCTACAATGCCATATGGTGTTGAAATATCTCTGAACCTTGTTATTACTTTTTTAACCTTTTGCCATAATGTATAACAACATGATCTTTAGCAGTTCCAGTAATTCCATCATGATGCTGAAACAGTGACAAAGCCTGTCTAGAGCTGATTAATAAATGTTCTAGACCATTTAACTTATCGGTAATCCAATCAGCTCCTGGTTTACCACTGTGATGAGTTAATGCATGAATAGTTTCAGCTGCCCTAAATATAAAAATTGTCTTTATAAATTGTATACTAAATTCTAGAATTTCGAAAATATCCCTTGTACCTAATGTAGCTAAGAAGAACTCTATCCATTCGTTTATAAAATGGTCTTGATGTGTAATAACCACTCCAATAGTGATCATCTCTATCAGCGTAAGTGAAAAAGTCTCCTGACAATGATGGAAATTCAGATAAAGCTTTTTCCTTTCTTACTGCTTTAAAGTAATCTGATAGAGTCCCAAATTGAGCCTGGAATACATGAATAAACGAAAAATGATTAAATGCTTTAGTTTTATTCTAATAAAAATATAACATTTCCTTACCTGCACGTGAAGTTTCAAATTTTTATTCATGTAATCAAATAATTTTTGATAATTGTTGTATTGCACATCCCATTCAGTTACATGATCATATCGGAAATCGTCTCCTAACGGTGCAATTAACACGTTTGTTTTAAATAATTTTGACTTCTTTCTATATTGATCCAATAGCAATGCAGCTCTAAAAACAAACTTTAGAATTCTAGCAAAAATATGGAAAAAATGTATATTGCCTTTCAGCCACATTTTCATCGGTGATTGGCACAGGTGGTACTTTCCAAGGACAATGTAATCCATGATGAGGCAATCGTTTAAAATCAAACTGACAACATATTTTAGGATCTGGTCCGCATGTGTGAGGCACATCGTATCCATAAAAAGGCATCATATGACAGAAGAAATCAGTATCCCCAGTGTCATCTGCAAATTTGAATTTAAATTTCTTACCGGCTTCGCATGTGCTTAAATAAATAAATTTTACCCCATAACTGTCTCCATCTAAATTCTAATTGTTTAGTTCGAGCCAGTTCTTTTTTCACCGAATAATGAACTCTTTGAATGAGCATATTTTCGAAACCGCCACGTTTTAATATGATTGGTTGTGTCAAGCTCATTCCAAATGGATCTATTGACCAATGGCTTACTGGGGTGTAATTCAAATTTTGTTTTAACCATTGATGACCTTCTGCTAATTGATGGATTATTGAAATATAATGAGAATTAGCTTCATCATTCATGACCCATCCTCCTGTTACTATTTCAAGTTGATTATGTTTAAGCAATCTAGAAAATTATGTCCATATTTACAGGGCTTAATTAATGGAGGATTTCATGCTATCATCTTAACTAATCTAATCTAAAATATTACCTTTTTACAATTTCTCTGCTTTCATCCTCTAACTCATTCCACCACATGGAGAAGAATGATATTTCAGCCCAAATAAATTTACGTCTAGGATCAACTGGCAGTTTTTGCAACATATTATTTAAAATATGCTTCGTTTGCATTGTATAATATTCATCTAAAGTACGAATCCAGCCTGGATCATTATGTGAGTGAGGCACAACAAATACTTTCAATTTATTGTGTGCATTCCAGTCTTGTTCATCTACTTCTATTCTCCAGCCCTGTTTCCAGGCTCCTCCGTCTGGATTATCGAATGTTAGAATATTATAGAGGTCCAACATTTGGATATCTGTCTTTGGTTTGTGATTTATTTGAAATGGACATTTTAATGGGCTTAAAAGCATAAAAGTAAATTGAGGGTAGCCTATAATTGAGAGTGTCAAACAGATTAACTAAATTATCAGTACAATTTACTTTCTTTGTCTCTTATCAGCATTTGAATGTTTCATGTGGTTATTGATCCAACGATCGAGCAGTAGATACAATAACTTCAATAGTATTACACACACTTTTTATTACTGTTTCTGTGCTCACCTGTAAGGAATTTCTTTATTTTCTTGTTCAACTTTATGGTTTTTTATAGCCTCCTGAACTGGACGTTCTTTCACACTGGAACTAAGTATATTTTGCATTGCCACTTGAATTTCGGAAACTGCATTATGGTGTTTGCTAAGATCATCTTCCAGTTGTTTTATTCTATCTTCAAAATGCAACCATTGATTCTAAAACAAATTTGGATATATTTCTTTCAGTGAAGTTTATTTGGTCGGATGTACATCTTTGAACTCTTGATTGATGTTACTCTTTTTCGGACTGAACAAAACAAATTCTTTTGTCGAGTATATCGTGAAAACAATTAATAACATTATTAAGGAACCAAATATTACCACAGCTCTTTTTAATTTCATTTTGTAGACTTAATTACGATAAAAACAAATAATTGATTTAATGTTGAATTTTTAGGAAACAATACAAAGAAAAGACAATAACGTTATGCTTTCCAAGTCATTTTAAATACTCTTGGAAATAAAAAAAAACTTATAATTTACTGTTAGATTTGAACCACTTTGTTTTAATATGTTTTGTTTATACTTTTCTTGCACAGCAGGGACATTTTGACATTCAACTGTCTCATCTAATTTCTGTAACATAAACTTTGAATTTAAATAATTTTTGAAATTTTTCGAAATTTGTTTATTTTAAATACACATTTGATTGTTTGAATTTTAAAAATTATAAATATTGAAGACGTTTTTTTTATTGAATGTTTGGCTTAATATTTTATGTGATCACGGTCAATCAATTAAAATAGAAGAAAAAATGTTTGACATCTGTAAAAATACTGTTTCTATTACTGTTTTTCTGTAAATCTATAATACATATAATAATTGGCTTGACAGACCTTTTTATTAAATAATTCAATCTTCTAATTTGTAGTAAGTTGTATCGTATATTTTATTTTAATAAAATGTTTACCGTAATAATTTTTTGTTAACAGTTGGCAACCCTGCGACTGTTATCGTTCTGTCATATGTGGTATTTGTTGTTTTTTTATTTTCATTTTGAATTTGTACATTTTTCGCAAAAAGAAAATACTATTTGATCATTAAAAGAACAGAATACATTATAAATAATGGTTGTGAACATAAATATTCTGGTAGAAGATTTGGAGCGTCAAGAATTAGAGGTATATTTACCACAAAAACATTCATTATTTGGCTGATTTCTTTAAGGTCTCTTTTTTTCCTATGAATACAACCATAGCCAAAAATATTGAAAATCTTATCAATTGCACCATTTTTAAGTATTCAATACTTTTTACGAAAGCTTTTTATTTTTGGAATGGAACACTAATATTGTGTTTAACATGTTATTTATTCACTTTTAGGCCCCATTAGGAGTTGCAAGCCCTCAGGTTTATGCACAACTATTAGCCATTTACTTATATTACAAGGATCTGTAAGATATTTATTTTTTAAATTAGGTTAAATCTTAGTAGATTCGTTCAAGATGCAACGCCAAATTTTTATGGAAAAGAATACCAGCAATTGTGAAAACAGCGAATCCAGAATTAGAGCAAATATGGATGGTGGGAAAACATTTATGGACAAGTGACTTTCCATCAACCTATAGGGCTTTAGAAGCCGTTCAGTGGTCTGATGCAATTGCAGAAATAATGAAAAATGTCCAGTGTAGGGTTACTTGAACTATAAAAATTTTATGATGTTATAGCGGAATTTTTAGTGGTAGTAAGGACTAGAGCTGTAGACTTAATTTCTCAAGCCTACTCGTCAATAACTATTGAAAATGTGGCAAACATGACTGGTTTGCCACACGACCTCTGCGTACAGGCATGCTTAGAAAAAGGCTGGAGAGTCGACAAGGAATCTAAAATCGTTTATCCAGTTAAACCAACTCCAGAACCATTAGCGCCACCCAGTAGTGAAGATCAACTTTATAAATTAACCGATTTTGTATCATTTTTAGAAAATTAATCTTATTTTTGAAACGTTCAAAGTACACCTATGTTATGTTTAAATAAAATACAAATAAGTGCTTACAAGACAATTTTTAATGAAATGTAAATATGGTAGGTATTACAAATATTTCAAGTTCCTTTACAAATGTATTCGAAACTTGTAATGATTGAGGCAGTCGCATCCAGATTCTACCTCTTTTGACACAATGTTAGACCAACAAACATTCGTCTGATTCCTCCTTAAGAAAAACCTTTTAACATGTAAAGTTGTACATTTATCAGATCGGACCAAGCAAACTTCCTGAAAAAGAAAAATTATATTTAAAATTGTTAAAAATGGAAAACAGGATCTATAATATGTTTTCTTTTTTTTGGATGTTTAGCATTGGTCTTAATGAAATTACATTAAAGAAATCATAGAAATTTTCGTGAAAGACATTTACAGCCAGCTCCGACTGCCTCAATAAAATGACTCCAGCAATTGCCATTTTTTCTTCTTTTAAGAAAAAGCTGTTCTTTTTCTGTGGTGATACACTTGTTTCCGCTAACATAACATGAGTCCTAGAAAAGAATTCTTTGAAAGCACATTACAGATTTAATTAACTCCATATATTTATGTATCTCAAATATTGTCCAACTGTATATATTCGGTATCCAGAAACCCTTCTCCCATACTGAGTAGTTTTACATAAAAAGTTCATATACATAAAGTAGCGGCCGGAAACAGTGTGACCAGATTCTGTCAAAAAATCGCCCAAAAGATTCGTCTTTTTCTTTCTAACATCAAAAATTTCATATGTTTATCCTTGTCTTTGGGCGATTTTTTGACAGAATCTGGCCACAGAATATATACATACAGAAGCGGCACTCGATGCTTTTGCCGAAACGTTTTCTGAGTGCGCATGACCGAGGCATCCATCTTGTTGGTAGGAAATTTATGTCAAAATTGCGCGCCAATTATGAGTGATTATTCTTGGGCGCCAATTCTAAGAGTGGTTTTCTTGTGCTAATTAGCGATTTTTATTGCTATTTTGTGAAAAATTACAGTTTAAAATAAGAATTATTGTTTATCTTGAGTTAACTAGCAATTTTTATTGCTGTTTTATGGATAATTTAGTATTTAGTGTTTAGAATAGGAATTCTTGTTTATTTTTAAGGTTAATTAGTGATTTTTAGTGCTGGTTTGTGAACAATTCAGTGTTTTGTGAATTTATTTTTGTGATCAGTGATATACAGTAAATAAACTAAGTGTTGAACTGAAGATGAGTAGTCATACTACGTGTTTTGTGCGGGGCTGCACATCAACAGCCAAAGCAGGGAAGAGCACGTTTTTTCGCATTCGAAAAGACTCTGAAATGTATGTAATTTTGGTTTTTTTTAATGACTTTACATATGTACTTATTTTATTGTCTTTGTTTTTTTTATTTCAAGGGCTAGATTATGGCTAATAGCTAGTCATAGAGAGGATTTGCTTGAAAAGAGTCCAGAGACCCATTAGTACGTTATTTATTTTTTCTTTCCTTCTTATACACATAGAAATTGAATTAAATATCGAATTTCGTACCTTAATTTTAAAATTCCCGCCAAGTTTCCTACCAACAAGATGGCGCAAGGTCACGAAAATTTGCCCCCAAAAGATCAAAGGTTCCGACGAGAGTGTCGCTTCT
>JABRWK010000043.1:200386-364499 GCA_013372445.1 Hypothenemus hampei
TAATGATTTTAAAAACACTGATGTGTATAGAAGATATACTTCCTGTTAATGTTGCCTTTTAGACTGTTAGTACGTTTTCGGTTTAAAAGAATTTATACTTTGTAAGCCTTTTTGTTAACGTAAATAACAAAATTATTCACATAAAAAGTGTATGAACAAGTCATAATTGGGAAGGGTGGACGTTGTATATATTATTTATTTATTCCAATAAAAAGAAAACATAGAAATTAGCTATTTGTAAAAAATATGAAGTTTTATTTCAAAATTCTTAAATTTTGATCTAACCGGCATAATCAATATGAAGCTATCGAATCCATTTTGCCACTGGTAAAAAAATTTTATTTATAAGGAATGATTTCATAGGGTAAGGTATTTTTACAACATTAGTGGTATTATTATTATTATTATTATGCCATATACAGTCAAACTTCGAGAACTTGAATCATAACTTGTCACAAAAAAAGTTCTAGATATTAAGATTTCAAGATGTCAAGACCATTTTTATATTGTATAAATTTTGTATTGCCAACTATTTTGTTCGAGTTATCGAAGTATATGAAAGGTAAGGAAAAAGAACCGACGATGTCCACATTTGGTCAAAAATGAATGAATTGATGCAAACTGTTCCAAAACGCGGGTACTACACAATGTTGAGTATCAAACTGGTTAAAAATCGACGCTGTTCCTACAATTTCATGTTTTTATTGTGGCATACAGCAATAAAACCATGACATTTTTGTTATAAATATGCTGACTTTGTGACATCGGTTTTATTCCCTTATCCTTCATATGTTTCCCTAATTTTTACAATTTTAAAATAAAATATCAAAAAATTAAATAACGATGTTACCACTAGTAGGACGCTTCATAGGATGAACAAAGATGGGTATCGTACATAAAAATGAACATTCGAATAGTTAGATGAATTATTTGAATTACGTAAAATAATCTATTGAAACAAATAACAACACACGAGATTATCACAATAAATTTAATTATAAGGAAAAAATAATTTACAAAGTTAATTTCTTACATAAAAATATGTGTCCGTGTATTCGGAAAACTCCTTAAAAAAATACACCTTCGTTTCTATGTACTTCAAAGGTGATGTGGAAAAGAAACAAATAAAAATTGGTTTTCACTGATCAAAAATGTCCCATGTTACAATTTAATAAAAACGAAAAGTTTAACCGTCACAAAGATCTGTGCTTATTTAATAAGAAAGACAGTTTTCACTTAAAGTTATTTTTTTTTATTATTTCGCATCCCCGCAACAAACGTAACAATTCAAAAACAGAAATATCTAAAAATTACCCTTATAAACAAATTTATTAGTGATTTATTTGCAAAATGACCAGTTGAGTTGTATCACTTTTGTATAAATAATCAAATCAATAAGAAAAAGTCATTGTTACGTGTAATTGTTGTAAACACAACAATAATAACTAATAAAAAAACAATTGTATCTTGTTACTTCTCTATATAATAAATTTTAATTAAATAAGTCTATTCTTGTTTCGTTATATTCTTATAATACATCCATTAGTTTTTTTATATGTTTAAATATCTACGTGGTAGTAATACTGCTATCTAATTGTTTGGTAATGAACTTGGTAAACTTAAATATCAGAGAAAAATATATGGCAGACTAATGCAAGTAGTCTTGTGAGAATACCTCATTTTTTGTGTAATCATTGTCCTCATTAAAAAATTTATGTAATTTTTCCATTGATAAAACGCTTCATTTTCCTTCTACCACAATCATCTTTGAATCCTTTATTTTACTAAGATGAATATGGATTTTCGGTTAATTTTATGTACGAAATGCTTACAAAGTTCATACAATAAAGTATAACTTTGTAGAAAAATGCAACTAACAGTAAAATTATGGAAAAAGGATCACTGTATCGACAATTTCTATACTGATAGAATAATAGAATTGTTACAATGATCAGCAATTGTGATTGCACTTATTTAGAACAAGAACTAGATAGATAAATGTCATCCGAAAAGAATATAAATGTTGTAAATGAACTTTTTGAGGAATTCCAATACAAGGTTATGGAAGGTGCTCATAGGATGGATGAAAATATTCATAAATATTGAACCGGTATTAGATAAAAAAACCGGTGATGGATAGCTTTTGCTTTTTCTATTAATGCTTCTGTCAACTAATTCTAGTATTTCTATCGAAAGACAATCGGAAAACGCTAAATTATTAAATTTTTGGTATTATTACTGACTCCCAGAAACGTAGTCAATCTACGAAACAAGTAAAGCATTCTTCGACATCTACAGTTGCTATATCAAGAGTGGTAGATCAAGTACGATAAAATAAATCGCAAGTATTGGATTAAGCGAGCAAAAATAAAATACCAGAATAATGCAACCAAAGATGTGTCAAATTTAGTTTAAATTTACATTCCGATGTTTTGTTTTTTGTTTTTACAATAGTCCTTTTTTAAATCTAACCTCACCTTATCCTTCATTGACGATCAACACCATTAAATAAGACTAACAGACACAAAGCGTCATTTTTCTCTTCAAACTTTTTTCGAACACCCAAACTAAATTTTACTGTCCTTTATCATTCATAAAATGATTAAAAAACATTCATCATAAAGTAAATTAAACCATCCTCAGTCTATAAATTTATAAGTTAGCTATTGTTCCGCTAGGTGGCGCTTGGAGACGAATCCTTTTCGTGAAGAGCTTGTTTCTAAACATTTCTAAAACTACTTTTAAGGACATAACCTATCTTTTTAACTTCCAATTTTAAGAATTATTATTACTAATTTGTTCGTTATAGATATCAATATCAATAAAATAATACGCCATGGCTGCATTGCTTAAGAAAAGGGCTCTGGCAGAATACAGTCAAACTGTTACTGAAGTAACAACCGTTACTGTAAGTAGACAACATACATATCTTCTATGATATTACATTGACAGGAAATCTAAGTTTACACAAATAAATATGTTAAAGTAATATATAAACTGAATAATTTTAATCGAAACAAGACATATAGAAAATTGTAACGAATTAATATGGACCGCAGCACAATTTCTCTTGTTAATTTAGAGCATTCACCATTCACGACTTCATTCTAAAAGTTCTCGTTAATTTAACTGATAATTTTAATTTTCTAGAAGCCCGTCCAGCAAATTCCTATTAAGAAATTGAAATTAGTCAAAAAACCTTTATCTGGAGTAACAAATTCAATATCAACGGTTGTCAACAACTTGGAAGAGTGTAAAACAAGTAATGAAATCGTACAACTTTTATTAAGTATCACTGATAAATTTGAAATTGAACCTGGTGGAATTGTGGAAGTTGTTAAAAAATTAAGGTAGGTCCATTCTGATTTCTTAAAATAACCATAAGTTGTTATATTAGTTGTATTTTAGTGATCATTTTAAAAATGAAGCTGAATCCGCAGTACGAGTAAAAATTCTAATGGTTCTGTGTGAGATAGGACAAGAAAACCCATCTGAGAGTGTCAATATTATAGATGAAATTCTAATTTTAATTAAAAATGATCATTCACACAAGGTATTGGCTCAGGGAATGAAGACCATTCTCAAGTTAGGCCAATTTGTCACTGAAAATGTTATAGGTTTTCATCAAAAATTAGTTGAGGTTGCTAAGAACTACCTGAAGGCAAGATAATAGCTATCGCTTTTTTGAAAATGACTTACGTGATTTAAATGTTTTATTAAACAGGATGCAAACCATGCAGTGAAATGCAGATGTTTAGAAATAATTGGGACGCACGTGCCACTTTATACAGGCGAAGAAGCAGACAAACTTTTTCACTTAGTGAGCTCGTATTTTCATCATGACGATGCAAGAGTTAGAAGCGAAGCATTTACCACTATAATATCATTATACGACCGGGGATTTAAGATTAATCCTAATATTTACGTTTACGTTTCTGAAGCACTTAAAGATGACTTTGAAATTGTAAGGAGTGTGGCCTTAAAACTCATATGGATACTTGGAAATGCCTATCCTGAAAAGTGCGTTAATTTTTTTCAGTTGCTGAATGATGTATTGATATATTTTATATTTTAGTGAGATTTTTGTACCTGGAAGTATTCATGAAATCAGATTGATAGATGATGCATTTGGCAAAATATGTAACGGAGTTGCAGATTTATCAATGCAAGTCAGAACGTTAGCGGCTAAGTTATTGGGCACAATGAAGCTTGTTAGTCCTAAATTCTTGACTCAAACTCTTGATAAAAAGCTAATGTCAAATATGAGACGAAAGGTGTGCGTTAAATATGATTAACTATGAGTCTTTAGTATAGACACGAGTCTCTGTTGAACAACCCTCTACTATAATATTAAAAGTGTTCACTTATTTCAGAGAACTGCTCATGAATTAGCTTGGGAAAATGTGACGAGCGGTGAATGGGCCAGCGGTAAAAAATGGGCAGATGATGCCCCAAAGGAACTCTTAACAGCAGACAGTATTAGTCTTATAAGTAGTGGAGCTTGCGGAGCATTTGTCCATGGTCTTGAAGATGAATACCTAGAAGTCCGATCCGCTACAGTAGAATCTTTATGTCAACTCTCAATAAGTAATCCGTATTTTGCCAATATGGCATTGGATTTTATGGTTGACATGTTTAATGACGAAATTGAAGATGTTCGATTAAAAGCAATCGACAGTTTACGATTAATATCCGAACATATAATTTTGCGTGATGACCAGTTGGAAACAATTTTGGGAGCATTGGAGGACTTTTCACAGGAAGTCAGAGAAGGGTTGCATAGAATGTTAGCCTCATGCAAAATGTCTACTACTGCAGGATTGAAAATGTGCGTGGAAAAGTTGTTGGATAATTTGAAGAGGTATCCTCAAGATAAGAGATCAACATACAGGTACAAATTGTTTATATATGAAAAAATTGTTACTTGGTTTACAATATTGCATTGAAACTAGGTGTCTTCAGAGTGTTGGAGGCAGGCATGCAGATCTTGTGGTTCCTTTGGTTCCTCATTTTTTGAGTATTCATCCATTTTGTGACACGGCTGAACCTGACGTTGAAAGTCCACATTGTATCCTTTAAGGGCATAAACTACTCATTTAAACTATTCACTAAAAAATTTTCTTAATAATAATCTAGACATCTGCCATCTTATTTTAATTTTTAATGCAGCAAAACATTCCCCTACTATCACTCCTCTTTTAGATCCACATATTCTTAGACACTACACGTACATTAGGGACACTATGCCACAATTTGTTCCAGTATTAAACTGGTCCGATTCGAATTCTAGTTTAGTAACCAATACACTATCGGTACCAGAAAGTTTGGCATTTTTGAACAATGTAATTTCAAATTTGGACAGTGCAGAGAGCGTGACTAAGTAAATGATGAATATAACACCGATATTATATGGACCAAAATTTTTAATTGTATGGTTTTAGGATACAAATATTATTGCTTCAGACTGCAAAGGAACAGTTAAATCGTTTAAGCGAAATGGATGTAACTGTATCAGGAACGGCTCAATTTACTGCACTATATATTGGGGCACAGTTACAGATTTTGCAGATATTGGACGGAGGATACTGGGTATGTTTGAATTATTAGATAATTTCAATCGTCTACTATGAGAAAATAAATTTTAGGTTAGTCCCACAACTTTGGCAACTCAACAACAAAACACACTTAAGACCAATATTCAAATATTATTAGAATATTGCTTAAAATTGCAATTTTTCTTTGTAGGCCTTAGTGCTGCAGAACAATGCGCTGTCAAACAGTTTCGACTTCGAGCTTTAGCATTACATTTAATCTTTATTGTTAAAGGTAGACAGTAATTATTATAATGAACCAGTCTACCAGTTTTTAATGAATATTATTTAGGAAGCAACTCTTCTGCCTTGGCTCCGTGTAATAATTTTTTGATAGCAGTAGAAGAGATGCAAAAAGATCTACAACAAAGCAATATTCAACCGGACGATTTCACTTCTATGGTGTTCAAGGAGTTGTCTCAGTTGGAAGAACCAAAACCGGGAACTGTAGCTCGAATATTAATGCCTATACTACTGGAATCAAAATTGAGTGCCGTTCCACGACCTAATGTTAATGTCAGTGTTGTTATAATAAGGAACAGAATTAAGAAATTGTAATATATTAAATTTTAGATTCGAATGAGTTCAGCAACAATAATAGAGCCGACTGGGCAAACTGATACTTCATTAAAATTCACTGCTGGATTAATTATGTCGGTTTTATTTGAAGCTGAACTAAATTACTTAATAGACCCAAGTAGGATTAGATTGAAGGTCAAGTATCCAGACCAAAAAATTCAAGTTATTTTACCCAAGCCGCAACATTTGAAATCGTTAGATTATGAAACATCCAATGCAGGTATTATTTGAACGATTATCGTATTTATAGCTCAAAAAACTTTGTATTTTTATTAAAATCGATCTTGTTTTGTTATAGAATCCCAAATAGGATATAATATTCGGTTGTTAAGTTCAGTGCTAATTTCGCATCAAGTTTGGTCTGAAGCATGTAATGTTGAAATCAATGTAGCTCTATGTGTGCCTGAAGCTGATATAGGAAAAAGGAAATCCAGTCTTGAATTCAATCCAACATTGCTCGATTTGTGTCCACCTGTAAAGGTCAGCATTGCACCCAAGCCCATAAAAAAAACATTGTAAATAATAAAATAAAATTTTTAATCCATTTTAAAATATTAAAGTACAAAATTATTAGGGGGTAATCCCTTAGTATTCAACCCAATTACTTGGAAAGTTGCTCCGTGATTAGGTGGTGGATGTTCTTTACCATCAACGGTAAGACTACCTGAGGTTACGTATAAAATATCTAGATTTTTGCCTCCCCACACCACTGAAGTCACCTAAATACCGAAAAGTTTTTTTGTTGACTAAACATTCAAGAATATTTTACCTGTTTTGCTGGAATATCAATGGTTTGCAAAAGAGTTTCTGGCTTAGTGGGGTCTATTTGAATCACCCTGTATCCATTAAATATCGCAACCCAAAGATTTCCATCTTCATCAATGGTTATACCATCAAGAAAGCCGGGTATTCCATGTTTTGACAGAGTGAAAATAGGCCGTCTATTAGCTAAATTCATTTTTTATGTATGTANAAAAAAAAGGCGTGAATATTAACAGGATAATCCTATTTTATTTGTCTTTCTCGTTAGTAATTCCAATAACTACACGCAAATGAATAAAATGTGGGCAGTTATTTTAGATCTACTACATTTACTTCCCTTAAATGGCAATAAATAAATACTCCAATTTTTAAATGTGACAAAAAGAAAACGCGTATTGTTATTGACATAATAGACAGTCAATCAATCAAAGAATTAAAATTAACTTCTTCACCTTTTTCCAGAACAAAACAATGGTTAAATTAAACAAACAAAAGCAACATGTTAATTAAATCAGCTAGGATGTACGAGATTTTATTATTATTAGATATTGTTATCAATACTTAGTTGATTTGATTGATTCCGATTGATTTGGTTATTAACCATTTTACCTAGATATACACGTGCTATCAATAAACCCATACCTACACCCATAAATCATTGTATTAAGTCGAAGGTCATTAGGAACCATTTGCAAACATTTTCAATAGAACTTAAAAAGTCATAGATATTTGTATTCTATGTATTTGGCTAATTATTACTTACTTTTCATAAGTGACATTACATGCATTCCATTCTAGTTTTGTTCTTATACATAATATGTATAAAAAACGAATACGTATATTGCATTTGTTCTTTTTTAAGAAACCTTCCACGCCTAAAAGTATGTTTCATTTTATGCCAGAAATGTACATTTTTGGAAAGAATCCATTTTGGTACTTCCTAACTTTGCCAAAAAATCCAGTTACTTCTTTAATTGATAAAAGACAATTATCGAATGTCTTCTATTCAAATCAGATCGTTTGTTCATCTAAAACTTTGATTTCAAACTTAAAGGCTCTATTAGACTAAAACGAGTTCTATTGACTATGTCAATTTAACCTGGTGATAAACATCAAGTTAGAACAGCAGTGTTTTTTGAGTATTTACTATATTTGGTTTCAAGTTATCAGTAAGAAAGTAATTTCTAATACATTAGTGACTAATTCACCTTTTGACTCACTTAACTGTTGAAATAGTACATCGTAACATTAGCGCAGAAAAGCAATGCTGACCAAAATAAATACGTTTACAATATATGTAGTATTTCTGTATATTTCCACATGCTAAGAAGTGACTTTAGCTCCATTGTACTATTAAGTCTGGAATTGGTCACTTTCACTTTACTATAAACTCAAAAAAGAGGTCAAAGTCGACGCCTTTAGTGCCTAAAAAGTCAAATTTTCAATAAAGGTGTTATGAAAATAATAAATTCTTAGAAAAATTTCGGAAGAATTGATGCCCCAAGGAAGTCGCGGAACCTTTCGTCCCCAATCAAATGAGTACCAAACATTGACGCTAGGTGGCTGTTCGAGAGCCGCAAAACAATCGATCGGTAATATAGGACACATTCTTTCAAGAAAAATGGCCGCGTCAACATCGCAACCGTTAGTGCCGTGGCCAAATTCCAAAGATGATTACGAACTCGGTAAAGTAATAGGTGAGTATCCGATTTAATTGTACTCGCCGTTAAAAGCCCTTTAAATCGATGTATAATATGTGGGCAGTCATTTACTTAATAAGTGAAAAGTTGGTTTTTATCATTGCTAATTTAGGTTATGTACTTTTTTGGTGTTTGAATTCCTATATGGGAACTTGTGCGGTGAAATTTAAACCAGTCCAGATGATAAAAAACAAAACAATTACAAGTTATCAATAAAATTTAAATCCCTTCAAACTTCCTAATTGAAGGTTATTAAGCCTTTCCCTAAATATCTCACTTGAAATTCACGTAATTCAATCTCGAAGTTTAAATGATCAAAAATAATATTTGCACATCTCATTTAGTTTTTTTATGAATAACTAAGTAATAGTAGTAACAATAATAAAATTGATAATTTGACCTCGTTTTCATTTCCACGAATTGGAAAGCTCCTATGTTTGATCTCATTCGGAGTTCATTGACATTAAATATTTATCATGAACCATTGCAAATTCATTAATTTTTAGCATTAATTTTATATAGGTGTTGGGGCCACGGCTGTTGTGCACTGTGTCTTGTGTAAACCTCGCAATGAAAAATGTGCCATCAAAAGAATCAACCTGGAAAAATGGAATACGTCCATGGACGAGTTACTTAAAGAGATACAGGCAATGTCTTCGTGTAATCATGAAAATGTTGTGACTTACTATACAAGTTTTGTTGTGCGGGAGGAATTGTGGTTGGTTCTCAAACTTTTAGAGGGTGGTAGTCTTTTAGACATAATAAAACATAAAATGAAAGTGTCCAATTGTAAACATGGTGTGTTTGATGAAGCTACTATTGCCACAGTATTAAGGGAGGTTTTAAAAGGTCTTGAATATTTCCATAGCAATGGCCAAATTCACAGGTAAGTTAAACAGTTCCTGATTCTGATAAATTTGTCAACACTGTATGGAATACAAATGTTAAATAAATAAAAGTGACTCATGTAACTGGATGTTTGAGTCGTAATATCACTTTTTGGAAGACAATCAAGACACTCCGAGAAACTCTTCATCCACTTTCATCAATCATTTTGCAATATTTTCAATCACAAATTAATGTTTGACTTCTTATCAGGCTTGCAGTTGCAGGGTCTAATCTTTCCAGATGTTTCAAAATGTAATCGTTTTTTAGAGACATAAAAGCTGGAAATATTTTATTGGGTGAAGATGGTACAGTTCAAATTGCCGATTTTGGTGTTTCTGCTTGGTTGGCAACTGGCCGCGACCTGTCCAGAGAGAAAGTTAGGCATACATTTGTTGGTACTCCATGTTGGATGGCTCCCGAAGTAATGGAACAAGATCATGGCTATGATTTTAAAGCGGACATTTGGTCATTTGGAATTACGGCTATTGAAATGGCGACTGGCACGGCTCCATATCATAAATATCCGCCCATGAAAGTTCTAATGTTAACCCTACAAAATGATCCTCCCAATCTTGATACTGGTGCGGAAGAGAGAGATCAGTATAAGGTAGTGTTGTTAGGCTCTTTATTAAAAATATGAATGTTTAATTATTTATTTTATGTTAATCAGGCTTACGGGAAAACATTTAGGAAAATGATTACTGATTGTTTACAAAAAGAACCATCAAAACGGCCTACTGCTGCTGAGTTGTTGAAGCATCCGTTCTTCAAGAAAGCCAAAGATAAGAAATATCTTCAACAAACGCTAGTTGCTATTGGTCCTAGTCTAGAAACAAGAGTACAAAAGGTAAAAGAGAACGTAAAAAACGTATTTTCCAATTATTCGTAGAATGTTTTAAAATTTAAATGTCTATTTTTATCTTTTTTTACGAACAATCGCATATAAAACTTTCCATTAGGTGACCAAAATAACAATGTCATTATATAATAACACCATAAATTTATAAATTGTTAGTAGGAGTACAATATATTGTTATAATGTAAAAACAAATTGTGTGCCTATGCAAAGTCGTTAAACCTGGAAGTTAGGAAGCCCTAGCAAAGGGCGTCATCGATTTTAAAATCAATATATAGTGACGCTATTATATACCTACTTTTTAATTAGGTTAATTGATCAGGAATTATTGGAACAAACGTTTATTGATTTAAAAAAATTTGAATCAACACGTTTTAGGCATCTAAAAGACAACCTGGAGCATCAGGTCGGCTTCATAGAAAAGAGACTGGAGAATGGGTGTGGTCTAGCGAAGATGAAGACGGCGGCGATGGATCGAGCGAGAGTGATACTGATTCCAAACCTATGAACACGTTAGTTTCAGCTGGTTCTTCAGGTTCGGACCATGAAAGTAGCGAAAGTGAACCGCCCCCAGTCAATCTAGTTTTAAGGATGAGGTAAGCAATCTACAGAAAAATATTGAGAATTTATAAGCCATATATTATTAAGTAAATATGATACTTTATAAACAAACATTTGCTGATGCAATTCCATTATATTGATTTATTGGTTACTTTTGTAATTGAGATAATTTTCAGCGTTGTGTGCAAATTTGTTCGTAGTTATTTTATCTGTGACAAAGTCACGATAATAAGCAATTTCATTAAAGACAATGCGTATGTATATGTAAAATTACGTATCCTGTCCTAGCGATCACTTAATACGAATTATGCATATCACAAAATTTATTAATGATAACTATTTTTTAATTAGAAAATTGAAAATGTGATATATTTATTCGCTTTTTTTATCTTTCGAAGAAAAAACTTATCGAATCCAAGGAATGCCTTTGATTCGATAAGATAAAAAAATTGTTTAATTATTGTTCGTGTAAACAAAAATCAAAATTAAAAAATTGTTCCAAAAGTTTTCGATTCAAATTCCGAGTCAGCCGCAGGATACATGATAGTCATGTTTCTAAAAGGTCTGATTTGCCTCTTATCATGGAAGCATTATTATAGAAATACTTTAATATGACCACTACTAACAATCGTGTGCATATGTAAAATCATTTTTTTTAAGGGTGTCACCTTTTAATACAATTCTCGTAGAAATAAAACTTCTGCATAACAAAACCAATGCAATCAAAATCCACTGCTCGACAGGTAGACTTCCTTCTTCTGTACCCTTTTATCCAATCCCTTTAACCGAGAACATTGTAAAACAAAAATCTACTCTGGTATAACAAAATAAGTTAATGTCATTAACGTTAATTCAAGTTAAGTGATCTCATTTCCTTTCTAGTTTTTAAATGTACTCTACTGGAGCGAAATAACAAAGAATGTTTCACAGAAACTAGTATTTGAATTAAATTGTAGAAGCTATGTATTCTAAAAGAAACAATGTTTTGGTACTACATTTGTTCAGTCAAACCATTAATCGATTCCTTATTTCCTGTTTCAGACCATCCCAAAGATCTCTTCCTTTTAGATTTGTGTAGGTCATTTTTTTTTCTATATGCTGTAAGTATCGTTTATGACGACATCGGATATAACATATCAGTTATTACGACAATACAGTGGAGTCCGGTTATAACGAACCCGGTTATAGCGAACTCTCGGTTATAACGAACGAAAAATTTCAAGTAAAACGAAAATTTTACCATAAATCCAATGTAAGTTTTCACCGGTTATAACGAACCTATTTTATTGCATTTTTTGGGTTCGTTATAACCGGACTCTACTGTATTTTGAAGTTCCAACAAAAAATAATTAGTTAAAAATTATAAAATAGTATTCGGATATATCGACCTACTGTTATAACGACGAGATTTTTTTAGTCCCTTCGACATCGTTATGAACGATACCTACTGTACATATTTTTTAATTCCGTAAATTTCATAAATAATTAAATATTGAATTTTAGGAATAATAGACGTGAATTGAACGACATAAGATTCGAGTTTGTAGTAGGAAAGGACTCGGCCGAAGGCATTGCCAGTGAATTAGTAGGAGCCGGCCTAGTAGACGGACAAGACATAGCCATAATTACGCAAAATTTACAAAAGTTAATTGATCAAAGACATATGCTGAAAGTAGTCACTTTTCCTTTGGTAAATCAACAATTTATATGAATTAAACTAAATAAAATTAAATGTTATGTAATTTTTAGCAATCAGGAGTAGCTAGTAATGAAACCCCAGATGATAGAGCTCTAATAGGATACGCTCAGATTTCGATTACAGACTGAAATATATATTAGATGTTTAAGAATATATATTTATTAAACATACTTATTTACTGAAATCTACTGTTTTATGTTCATCAAATATAAAAATCAGTTGTTTAATATGTGAAATTCTATTTAACAATTACAGAGATTTGAATTTGGTGATAAAGGGTCAAAAGGTAACAATTTTTAAACCTTAAAGTTTAATGAGTGCCATTAATAGTAAAGGTGTACATAATTAATGGATTTCAGAATTTCGTACTTAAAAAAGTTCCATTGTCTTCGTTATTAATTTTCTTTTTTTGTTAGAAATCCTAAACTATTAATTTAAAGGTTACATCTTGTATTTTTATAGTGTTTTGTTTTTTTGAAAAAGAAAACAGTGTTGTGGTTTTAAACTATTAGATATTAAGCGTTTAGTTCAGCTTGGTTTTAGTTGTTCTATGAGAAGCTGTTTGTCTGTACATATATCTTCTAATATTTCAGATCCATTGAACGCTTTAATGATTTTAAAAACACTGATGTGTATAGAAGATATACTTCCTGTTAATGTTGCCTTTTAGACTGTTAGTACGTTTTCGGTTTAAAAGAATTTATACTTTGTAAGCCTTTTTGTTAACGTAAATAACAAAATTATTCACATAAAAAGTGTATGAACAAGTCATAATTGGGAAGGGTGGACGTTGTATATATTATTTATTTATTCCAATAAAAAGAAAACATAGAAATTAGCTATTTGTAAAAAATATGAAGTTTTATTTCAAAATTCTTAAATTTTGATCTAACCGGCATAATCAATATGAAGCTATCGAATCCATTTTGCCACTGGTAAAAAAATTTTATTTATAAGGAATGATTTCATAGGGTAAGGTATTTTTACAACATTAGTGGTATTATTATTATTATTATTATGCCATATACAGTCAAACTTCGAGAACTTGAATCATAACTTGTCACAAAAAAAGTTCTAGATATTAAGATTTCAAGATGTCAAGACCATTTTTATATTGTATAAATTTTGTATTGCCAACTATTTTGTTCGAGTTATCGAAGTATATGAAAGGTAAGGAAAAAGAACCGACGATGTCCACATTTGGTCAAAAATGAATGAATTGATGCAAACTGTTCCAAAACGCGGGTACTACACAATGTTGAGTATCAAACTGGTTAAAAATCGACGCTGTTCCTACAATTTCATGTTTTTATTGTGGCATACAGCAATAAAACCATGACATTTTTGTTATAAATATGCTGACTTTGTGACATCGGTTTTATTCCCTTATCCTTCATATGTTTCCCTAATTTTTACAATTTTAAAATAAAATATCAAAAAATTAAATAACGATGTTACCACTAGTAGGACGCTTCATAGGATGAACAAAGATGGGTATCGTACATAAAAATGAACATTCGAATAGTTAGATGAATTATTTGAATTACGTAAAATAATCTATTGAAACAAATAACAACACACGAGATTATCACAATAAATTTAATTATAAGGAAAAAATAATTTACAAAGTTAATTTCTTACATAAAAATATGTGTCCGTGTATTCGGAAAACTCCTTAAAAAAATACACCTTCGTTTCTATGTACTTCAAAGGTGATGTGGAAAAGAAACAAATAAAAATTGGTTTTCACTGATCAAAAATGTCCCATGTTACAATTTAATAAAAACGAAAAGTTTAACCGTCACAAAGATCTGTGCTTATTTAATAAGAAAGACAGTTTTCACTTAAAGTTATTTTTTTTATTATTTCGCATCCCCGCAACAAACGTAACAATTCAAAAACAGAAATATCTAAAAATTACCCTTATAAACAAATTTATTAGTGATTTATTTGCAAAATGACCAGTTGAGTTGTATCACTTTTGTATAAATAATCAAATCAATAAGAAAAAGTCATTGTTACGTGTAATTGTTGTAAACACAACAATAATAACTAATAAAAAAACAATTGTATCTTGTTACTTCTCTATATAATAAATTTTAATTAAATAAGTCTATTCTTGTTTCGTTATATTCTTATAATACATCCATTAGTTTTTTTATATGTTTAAATATCTACGTGGTAGTAATACTGCTATCTAATTGTTTGGTAATGAACTTGGTAAACTTAAATATCAGAGAAAAATATATGGCAGACTAATGCAAGTAGTCTTGTGAGAATACCTCATTTTTTGTGTAATCATTGTCCTCATTAAAAAATTTATGTAATTTTTTCCATTGATAAAACGCTTCATTTTCCTTCTACCACAATCATCTTTGAATCCTTTATTTTACTAAGATGAATATGGATTTTCGGTTAATTTTATGTACGAAATGCTTACAAAGTTCATACAATAAAGTATAACTTTGTAGAAAAATGCAACTAACAGTAAAATTATGGAAAAAGGATCACTGTATCGACAATTTCTATACTGATAGAATAATAGAATTGTTACAATGATCAGCAATTGTGATTGCACTTATTTAGAACAAGAACTAGATAGATAAATGTCATCCGAAAAGAATATAAATGTTGTAAATGAACTTTTTGAGGAATTCCAATACAAGGTTATGGAAGGTGCTCATAGGATGGATGAAAATATTCATAAATATTGAACCGGTATTAGATAAAAAAACCGGTGATGGATAGCTTTTGCTTTTTCTATTAATGCTTCTGTCAACTAATTCTAGTATTTCTATCGAAAGACAATCGGAAAACGCTAAATTATTAAATTTTTGGTATTATTACTGACTCCCAGAAACGTAGTCAATCTACGAAACAAGTAAAGCATTCTTCGACATCTACAGTTGCTATATCAAGAGTGGTAGATCAAGTACGATAAAATAAATCGCAAGTATTGGATTAAGCGAGCAAAAATAAAATACCAGAATAATGCAACCAAAGATGTGTCAAATTTAGTTTAAATTTACATTCCGATGTTTTGTTTTTTGTTTTTACAATAGTCCTTTTTTAAATCTAACCTCACCTTATCCTTCATTGACGATCAACACCATTAAATAAGACTAACAGACACAAAGCGTCATTTTTCTCTTCAAACTTTTTTCGAACACCCAAACTAAATTTTACTGTCCTTTATCATTCATAAAATGATTAAAAAACATTCATCATAAAGTAAATTAAACCATCCTCAGTCTATAAATTTATAAGTTAGCTATTGTTCCGCTAGGTGGCGCTTGGAGACGAATCCTTTTCGTGAAGAGCTTGTTTCTAAACATTTCTAAAACTACTTTTAAGGACATAACCTATCTTTTTAACTTCCAATTTTAAGAATTATTATTACTAATTTGTTCGTTATAGATATCAATATCAATAAAATAATACGCCATGGCTGCATTGCTTAAGAAAAGGGCTCTGGCAGAATACAGTCAAACTGTTACTGAAGTAACAACCGTTACTGTAAGTAGACAACATACATATCTTCTATGATATTACATTGACAGGAAATCTAAGTTTACACAAATAAATATGTTAAAGTAATATATAAACTGAATAATTTTAATCGAAACAAGACATATAGAAAATTGTAACGAATTAATATGGACCGCAGCACAATTTCTCTTGTTAATTTAGAGCATTCACCATTCACGACTTCATTCTAAAAGTTCTCGTTAATTTAACTGATAATTTTAATTTTCTAGAAGCCCGTCCAGCAAATTCCTATTAAGAAATTGAAATTAGTCAAAAAACCTTTATCTGGAGTAACAAATTCAATATCAACGGTTGTCAACAACTTGGAAGAGTGTAAAACAAGTAATGAAATCGTACAACTTTTATTAAGTATCACTGATAAATTTGAAATTGAACCTGGTGGAATTGTGGAAGTTGTTAAAAAATTAAGGTAGGTCCATTCTGATTTCTTAAAATAACCATAAGTTGTTATATTAGTTGTATTTTAGTGATCATTTTAAAAATGAAGCTGAATCCGCAGTACGAGTAAAAATTCTAATGGTTCTGTGTGAGATAGGACAAGAAAACCCATCTGAGAGTGTCAATATTATAGATGAAATTCTAATTTTAATTAAAAATGATCATTCACACAAGGTATTGGCTCAGGGAATGAAGACCATTCTCAAGTTAGGCCAATTTGTCACTGAAAATGTTATAGGTTTTCATCAAAAATTAGTTGAGGTTGCTAAGAACTACCTGAAGGCAAGATAATAGCTATCGCTTTTTTGAAAATGACTTACGTGATTTAAATGTTTTATTAAACAGGATGCAAACCATGCAGTGAAATGCAGATGTTTAGAAATAATTGGGACGCACGTGCCACTTTATACAGGCGAAGAAGCAGACAAACTTTTTCACTTAGTGAGCTCGTATTTTCATCATGACGATGCAAGAGTTAGAAGCGAAGCATTTACCACTATAATATCATTATACGACCGGGGATTTAAGATTAATCCTAATATTTACGTTTACGTTTCTGAAGCACTTAAAGATGACTTTGAAATTGTAAGGAGTGTGGCCTTAAAACTCATATGGATACTTGGAAATGCCTATCCTGAAAAGTGCGTTAATTTTTTTCAGTTGCTGAATGATGTATTGATATATTTTATATTTTAGTGAGATTTTTGTACCTGGAAGTATTCATGAAATCAGATTGATAGATGATGCATTTGGCAAAATATGTAACGGAGTTGCAGATTTATCAATGCAAGTCAGAACGTTAGCGGCTAAGTTATTGGGCACAATGAAGCTTGTTAGTCCTAAATTCTTGACTCAAACTCTTGATAAAAAGCTAATGTCAAATATGAGACGAAAGGTGTGCGTTAAATATGATTAACTATGAGTCTTTAGTATAGACACGAGTCTCTGTTGAACAACCCTCTACTATAATATTAAAAGTGTTCACTTATTTCAGAGAACTGCTCATGAATTAGCTTGGGAAAATGTGACGAGCGGTGAATGGGCCAGCGGTAAAAAATGGGCAGATGATGCCCCAAAGGAACTCTTAACAGCAGACAGTATTAGTCTTATAAGTAGTGGAGCTTGCGGAGCATTTGTCCATGGTCTTGAAGATGAATACCTAGAAGTCCGATCCGCTACAGTAGAATCTTTATGTCAACTCTCAATAAGTAATCCGTATTTTGCCAATATGGCATTGGATTTTATGGTTGACATGTTTAATGACGAAATTGAAGATGTTCGATTAAAAGCAATCGACAGTTTACGATTAATATCCGAACATATAATTTTGCGTGATGACCAGTTGGAAACAATTTTGGGAGCATTGGAGGACTTTTCACAGGAAGTCAGAGAAGGGTTGCATAGAATGTTAGCCTCATGCAAAATGTCTACTACTGCAGGATTGAAAATGTGCGTGGAAAAGTTGTTGGATAATTTGAAGAGGTATCCTCAAGATAAGAGATCAACATACAGGTACAAATTGTTTATATATGAAAAAATTGTTACTTGGTTTACAATATTGCATTGAAACTAGGTGTCTTCAGAGTGTTGGAGGCAGGCATGCAGATCTTGTGGTTCCTTTGGTTCCTCATTTTTTGAGTATTCATCCATTTTGTGACACGGCTGAACCTGACGTTGAAAGTCCACATTGTATCCTTTAAGGGCATAAACTACTCATTTAAACTATTCACTAAAAAATTTTCTTAATAATAATCTAGACATCTGCCATCTTATTTTAATTTTTAATGCAGCAAAACATTCCCCTACTATCACTCCTCTTTTAGATCCACATATTCTTAGACACTACACGTACATTAGGGACACTATGCCACAATTTGTTCCAGTATTAAACTGGTCCGATTCGAATTCTAGTTTAGTAACCAATACACTATCGGTACCAGAAAGTTTGGCATTTTTGAACAATGTAATTTCAAATTTGGACAGTGCAGAGAGCGTGACTAAGTAAATGATGAATATAACACCGATATTATATGGACCAAAATTTTTAATTGTATGGTTTTAGGATACAAATATTATTGCTTCAGACTGCAAAGGAACAGTTAAATCGTTTAAGCGAAATGGATGTAACTGTATCAGGAACGGCTCAATTTACTGCACTATATATTGGGGCACAGTTACAGATTTTGCAGATATTGGACGGAGGATACTGGGTATGTTTGAATTATTAGATAATTTCAATCGTCTACTATGAGAAAATAAATTTTAGGTTAGTCCCACAACTTTGGCAACTCAACAACAAAACACACTTAAGACCAATATTCAAATATTATTAGAATATTGCTTAAAATTGCAATTTTTCTTTGTAGGCCTTAGTGCTGCAGAACAATGCGCTGTCAAACAGTTTCGACTTCGAGCTTTAGCATTACATTTAATCTTTATTGTTAAAGGTAGACAGTAATTATTATAATGAACCAGTCTACCAGTTTTTAATGAATATTATTTAGGAAGCAACTCTTCTGCCTTGGCTCCGTGTAATAATTTTTTGATAGCAGTAGAAGAGATGCAAAAAGATCTACAACAAAGCAATATTCAACCGGACGATTTCACTTCTATGGTGTTCAAGGAGTTGTCTCAGTTGGAAGAACCAAAACCGGGAACTGTAGCTCGAATATTAATGCCTATACTACTGGAATCAAAATTGAGTGCCGTTCCACGACCTAATGTTAATGTCAGTGTTGTTATAATAAGGAACAGAATTAAGAAATTGTAATATATTAAATTTTAGATTCGAATGAGTTCAGCAACAATAATAGAGCCGACTGGGCAAACTGATACTTCATTAAAATTCACTGCTGGATTAATTATGTCGGTTTTATTTGAAGCTGAACTAAATTACTTAATAGACCCAAGTAGGATTAGATTGAAGGTCAAGTATCCAGACCAAAAAATTCAAGTTATTTTACCCAAGCCGCAACATTTGAAATCGTTAGATTATGAAACATCCAATGCAGGTATTATTTGAACGATTATCGTATTTATAGCTCAAAAAACTTTGTATTTTTATTAAAATCGATCTTGTTTTGTTATAGAATCCCAAATAGGATATAATATTCGGTTGTTAAGTTCAGTGCTAATTTCGCATCAAGTTTGGTCTGAAGCATGTAATGTTGAAATCAATGTAGCTCTATGTGTGCCTGAAGCTGATATAGGAAAAAGGAAATCCAGTCTTGAATTCAATCCAACATTGCTCGATTTGTGTCCACCTGTAAAGGTCAGCATTGCACCCAAGCCCATAAAAAAAACATTGTAAATAATAAAATAAAATTTTTAATCCATTTTAAAATATTAAAGTACAAAATTATTAGGGGGTAATCCCTTAGTATTCAACCCAATTACTTGGAAAGTTGCTCCGTGATTAGGTGGTGGATGTTCTTTACCATCAACGGTAAGACTACCTGAGGTTACGTATAAAATATCTAGATTTTTGCCTCCCCACACCACTGAAGTCACCTAAATACCGAAAAGTTTTTTTGTTGACTAAACATTCAAGAATATTTTACCTGTTTTGCTGGAATATCAATGGTTTGCAAAAGAGTTTCTGGCTTAGTGGGGTCTATTTGAATCACCCTGTATCCATTAAATATCGCAACCCAAAGATTTCCATCTTCATCAATGGTTATACCATCAAGAAAGCCGGGTATTCCATGTTTTGACAGAGTGAAAATAGGCCGTCTATTAGCTAAATTCATTTTTTATGTATGTATAAGTAAAAGAGATATATCTCCATGGAAATTGATTACTTACAAATTTTTCCACTAGCAATATCGTAATCGAACTCGTCTACACTAAAGGCAAAACTGTCAACATAATAAAATTTATTTATATTGGTATTCCAAGCTAGCCCGTTCGAAATACCAATTTCAGTTATATGTTTGGTAACATTTTTTTTATCCACTGAATACAGGGATCCTCTCTGGGGTTCAATGTGAAGGTTTTCAGGTTCAGGACCCATTGTTCCTGCAGAATATATAGAATTAAAATTTAAAAATAAAAAACAAAATGACACTTACCAATCCATAATCTTCCTCTTGGATCACATTTTCCATCGTTCATTCTATTCTGAGTGTCACCATCGACATCCGCAATTTTTTCAATTTGGTTTGGTTTTTCTGATTGTCCGTCCCATGTTAAAATAACAAGTTCTCTTTCCAAGCTCACTACAAATTTGTCTTTTTGGTTTTGAACTGGAATTATTACGGACACAGGTTTATCTAAAATAAATGTATAACAAACAATCGTAAAATATTCCTATATTATACCAAAAACCGTTTTAAAGTGTTGCCGACTAGACGTATCATATCTATGTATCGATTTTCCACTTATATCGACAAGATATAGATTCTGAGTTAATGGATCCCAGTGGGGACCTTCGCCCAATTCGAGATTTGGAATTTCTGGAATTCTTATCACTGTGTACGACATTCTTTTAATTTATGCAATAATGTTTTAATAAGTGACTTGCAAAAGGAGAACTTTTAAATATTCGACGTAGGTGCTTATTTGTAACTGTTATTGTATACGACTGTTCATGTAATAGCCTAATCATGTAATGGCTTGATCCTTGTAAGGTCATATTATCGTTTATCCTATTCAGTAAAGATAATCGTGTGTTTGCTTCGATGAATATTTATCTTTCTAGCTTAATATTTGTGTTTTCTCAAGCAAGATTAAGATTTAACAAATTTAATTCATAAAAGAAATATTAAATTGATAAGGCTGTTTTTTTGATTATAACTATTTTGCGACAAAACAAAATCTAAAATAGAATATTCCTTAATGCGTACGCAATTCCAGTTTTCGGTTTACAAAGTTACTTTACGATTAGAACTGTATCTGGGTATTTTTTTGCAAGATCACCAAATCCATCAGGATTCATCAGAACAAAACAAAGTGCTGATATAAGGATGATTTTAGAAGTTTTCGTTCTTTTATTATTCAAAAAAATATAATTTAGTGATAATTATCACTAAATTATTATTATTATTAAGTAACAGATTTAATATCATTTTATTAAAATAATCAATATTTATAAATAAATATTGAACCTAAATTTCAAATTATCATGCGAAATTAGCTAATAAAAATAATTTTTTTCATAATCGATCGAAAACTTTGTACAAAGATAGAGGACCTCTCAATTCTTAAATGGTCTTTAAACCATAAGTTGTTATATGTATGTATAAGTGAAATGTGACGCTTATTAAATGAGCTTACCACGTCTAGATAGTAAATTTCCAAATCAAGAACATTCCTAGCGTTTTTTCCCATTGGTCAGATGTTTGGGGCCATAGTTTAAATTTGGGGCATTTTTAAAAAAAAATCTATATAGATTTTTTGCTTAGAATTTTGTTAGGAATCTGCAATTAAAATTAATGTACTGAATTTACAATCACCCTGTATATATACCTGCCTCTCTTTCTCTAATGATATTCTTAATTAATCTATTTCAAAATTTCTAAAAAGCACTAGATTTTGACAGGATAGTTCAGAAATATCAACTGAAACTTTACATTTGTCAATAATGAATAATAAATAATTAACAAATACAAAACCTGTATTAATTTATATGGTTGCTTCGACACATTAAAAAAATGTTTTTGGTATGGCTATACTCATACGCAGTAAAGAAAATGCCTTCCAACAACGAGGTGATGATACAACGATCTTCAATTTCTCTTTATTAAATAAATTTTAAATTTTAGAACCGGTTGCAGAACGGCGACTCTCATACCCGGCTAAAAGTACATACAGGGTGTCCCAGAGTTGTGGGGACAAAAGCCTAGGGGAGGTTCCTCTCAAGAAAATATGACAAAAACTTCCTATTAATATATTTCCTAAAATGCTTTGCTTCCGAGATACAGGGTATTAAAGTTTAAAAAAAAGGGCATTTCTTTATTTTTTAAATTCCAAACGGCTTAAGATTTTTTAACCAAATTTGGTATATGAGTTTAGCATATCGGTAGGCTTAATCCAAAAAATTAACTTAACTTTATTAACTTTAATTAAGTTTTAACCATTCACCAGTGGCGGAGATATAAGTGTCCTTTTTTTTCCTTTTTTTCCATACAAATTTAATAATACATGATATCCACATCTCCACCACTGCATACTTATACAGTGCTTTCAATATTGATTTTAAGCCACGTGACTTTCTGAAAGTCAGCAACCCGCAATACACCATTGGTGGAACTACGAAAAATTGTATAACCTCAATTTATGTTACTGATAGTGTAGCTATAATGCATTTATTAATATAAAATGATACTACGTTCACAAAAAAGTCTACTACTCCATTAATATCACTTGAAACCAAGCATAACTTCGAACTTTTCAAGCCAAAATTTGTAAACAAACAGAAAATAAATGACACGAACGTCACCACTGAATTTTTAACATAAAAATTACTAAAATCTAGTGATTTCCCTAGCAGTGTCGCCGAACTTCTAGTCACGTGGCTTACAATCATTATTGAAAACACTGTACTTATACTTGTGGTACTTTGTATATCTAGTGACTTTACGCCATTCGAAATTCGAATTGGTGTCAAAAACTATATTTAGTGACTTTAGTTTCAATGTTATCACTACCGGGAAGGACGTATTCCAATGGTTGCACACCCTGTTTCATTTGTTGTCAATGTTCAAAAAAAAAAGAAGCCGGCGGCAATACTGATTGTGCATAACCTTATATAGTTTAAAACAAATTTATTTAAATTTTTACCAAAAAATGGATGATACACTTGAAATTGACAATTTAGCCGTTAGTGAGTCAGAGGTATTTCAAAAATAAAATAATTTTAATAAGTGCAATAATATTGTCAAAAATTAGGATGAATTGTCGTTGGAACAAATGATAGAAGTCATAGAAGAGGCTTGGCTGAATGAAAAGTTTGCCCCAGAAATCTTACCACACAAAACAGAAATTGTTGAATTACTATTGGGCCAAATAACCCATATGGAAGAACAGTTGCAACAAGTGTCGAGCACTGATTTTAAAAAAGGAATACATCAAATGGAACTTGATAGGTATGTTATAAAAATATGGGAAAACTGATAAAAATAATTTTCTGTAGATTAAAATATTTGGTAACGAGCTATTTAAGAATGAGACTAGAAAAAATTGAAACATTTTTCACACTTATATTAAAACAAGAACAGCAGAGAACAGAGAAAAATGAAGAACCATATTTGAATCCAAATGAATTTGAGTTTGCTCAAGAATATGAACAAAGTAACAGGAAAACTTAAAATTTTAAACTTATTATTGTTATTGTGTTATATTTTAGGTATAAAAGATCATTTTGAGTCAATAATGAGTTTCTGTCCCAATGTCATGGATACAGAAGCTCAAATAATATCACCAAACGTCAATAGTATGATAATTTTGAAATCAAAAAAGAATATTGAAGGTATTACTGTGGATGATGGTAATGCTGAAAATAATGATCTCATTGATTTAACCAGTGGTTCTCAAATATTGATTAATTATAACAGTATAGCGAGTTTACTTAAAAATGGTGATGTACATTTAATATAGCATTTAAATAGGTACAAGTATTTTGTAATAAAATTAAAAGAAATGAATGACAGTTTTCGGAATAACCCTTTTATTGATACAGGATTGGTATTAATGGGCTGTACTCTAACAGCGCATTAAAAAATAATTTAATGCAATTTACCATGCTCTGTGGCATGAGGCACAATTTAGGTAGAACTTGTTTCTAATCTATTCAATTGAAGAGGTACAGTAATTTAATCAAGACACCAAAAGTCCAGAACTTGACAAAAAAAACTAAGCTAGTCGAAGTATTAAGCCAAATCGAGTGTAAATATTCAACTTGCCTTACTATTAAAGTTGATGATAAACTAGAAAATGAAAAATTGAATTTTATTTCATAACACTGGATATTACACACTGTCCTGTGTAAGAAGAGTAAAACCTACAATTAGATTTGATTTGTTAATGCAAAAACAATTTTATTTTGTAATTCAAGAAACATCTTTGATATTATCACCTTTATTACTAAGGTAAGTTAAGTTAATGCAACTTTATGGCCCATTATTAAGAGGACACCGTGCGTAATTTGAACACAAACTTTATTAGGCAACGTTAATTTACTACAAAGCCTACGTGAAATCACTTAATACAAGAAAATACATTTTTAACTTAATTTAAATATTTTAAGTTTTAATAGACCTTTTTAAATAAATAAGTACAGAAAAACCTAATATTTATTGTCAAAAAATGTGAATAGTTTTTCAGAGATCAAAAACTTTGATTTAAGCTTCAAACTGCCCTTATATTAAAGATAAAGATTAGTTCGCTATTCCGTGCGAAAAAGGGAATGAATCAAATTTTAGGAATTTTGTATTAATCATAATAAAACTTGAAACATGCTAAAAATTGTTTATACAAAACTGGATAAGTCTCCTTTAAAAACTAAAAGGACGCGAATATACAAAAAGTTAAGTTAGTAAGAGTGTTGTAAAGTTGCGTAGAAAAGTTAAATTGAATTTTTTCCTTTTACACTGAAATAGTATCTTCAGTATATGATGAAAAACGAAAAAAAAAAACAACCATCCTAGAGTTATTTAACAACAAAAAACTAATTTTCTAATTTGATTATCTCTCTCTTTTTTTATTTATCCTCCTTTTTCGCGCGCAATACCGATTTATGTGATTTTTATTAATTATAGCACCGAGTAGCAAATCACTCTAAAAAGTAGTACGTTTTAATCTTACATACAAGGCACTTTTTGTAAAGTAAATCCATTATTTCTCGTTAACTTTTACGACCTAATTAAACTGTAGAATTTTACAGTAAACTAATGCAGTAATAGACTACTACGTACTAACTTGTAATTTACGATTTTTTTTAATTTTTGTTTTTCAGCTCAATTTTTTTTCTTGTTGAATGTCTTTTTTTCTTTCATAAGTCTCTTTGGCAATTTTTTTAAGTTCATTCTCCATGGCAGTTCCTGTTTTTTCAACCATTTTTGCAAAATGGCTATCAGTTCTCTGCAATAATTCATGGGGAGGGGCAAATTCTACGGCCTCTCCACGATCCAGTACAAGTACACGATCACAGTCTATTATGGTGTTAAGCCTATTTTAAAAAAATTAATATATAATTAAATCATTAAAAAATGGAGATAAGCTTTTACCTATGGGCAATAGTGATCACTGTACAGTCTTGGAAAACTTGTCTAATTGTAGATTGAATTAGAGAATCGGTGGTTTGATCAACGTTTGCAGTTGCTTCATCCATTATAATAATCTTATTATTTCTAAGATATTTTTCACAGTTATTGTTTTGTGTTTAGAAATTAAGCTTATAAATTACCTCACAATAGCTCTTGCTAAGCAAATGAGTTGCCGTTGGCCAACGCTGAAATTAGCTCCACCTTCGCTTACTGGCATATCCAAGGATGTACAACTAGACTTTAATTCTACCCGTTCTATTGCTTTCCATAATTCCTCATCTGTACTTTTGTTTAGAGGATCTAAATTATATCTAAAAGGCCAAATTAAATATTATAAAATTAAGTTAAAGAACTATCTCTTAAGAACACAAACTTACCTAAGATTTGCAGAAAATAAAATCGGTATTTGTGGTATAATAGATATTGAAGAGCGAAGAGTTCCAAGGCCCAAATTAGCTGTGTCGACTTCATCGATTTCTATTCGGCCTTCTACTGGAGCTAATCGGAATAAACTCGCTACTAATGATGATTTTCCTAAAATTCAAATTAATACATTGCAGAGGTGGTCACGCATTATGTGACATAATATTTACGTACCTGCTCCTGTTCTTCCAATGATTCCAATTTTTTGTCCCGGTTGAATTACAAAGTTTAAATCTTTTATAGAGGGAATAGCATCAGGTGTGTATCTAAGATATACGTGTTTAAACTCTATACGTCCTTTTTTGGGCCAACCCACTGGTGGTCTATGAGCGGGAAGGGATTCCCAAGGTCCTTCCTCATCCAAGTGTGTATATTGCAGTACTCGTTCTACACTGGTCATATTTGAAGACACTTCGGCCGACTGTCTTACACCATATTGAAGCATTCCTAATTTATAGATAGTCAAGAGTTGTATGATATGGTCTAAAGCACATACCAGTTAAAATTAAACTTTGTGCTATCACCAAGCCAACGTTTGCACTAGTGGTATTCTCATTGTTAAAAATTAAAAATTGGAATGTCACCAGAGCTAAAAATGCCACGCTTATCAAGTCCAAATAAAAACCCAAAGCCTCACTAGTTTGAAGTAAAAGGGACCACGTTGCGGTATGTTGATCCTAAACCAAATAAATGCAATTCGGAATATAGAATTGACATGCATCCTTACTTGTAAAATATCAAATTCTTTAATAATGATTGCTTGTGCTTTATAAGCTCTGATACTAGATAATCCTTGAAGACTTGAACTAATATGTGAGAACATAGGAGCCTTGGTGGTACTTTCCAATCTTTTAATGTCTTGAGCTGTTGTTAAATATACTTTTCGTGCGTAAATAAAGAAAAATCCCAGAATAAGAGCTGGGATAATCATCCAAGGAGAAATGATGAATACCTGAAACAAACAGCCTTATTATTTATTAAAATTCTTTCGTTTTTGTAAATGTTCTACCATTCCTAAAATACCACTCATAACAAGGAATATTTGCAGCGTATCCAAAGTGCATTTAGGTAAATACTCATCAATTGTACCCATATCTTTAGAGAAACGATTTAGAATTCTGCCGGTAGGGTTTGAATCAAAAAATGCCATTGGCACTTTCAAAATACATGCAAACATTCTGTTGTGTAATTCTTGTGAAGCGTTCATGCATATTTTGTAAAACCATGCCGATCTACAATCAAATTGAAATTCAAATCATTTCTAATTTTTCAACTAAATTCTACTTACCTGCCAGTGGTTAAGGAAACAGCCAATATTATTAACACAGTATAAATAATTATGTAAGTCTCCTTAGAATAGAGTTCTTCAACCTCAACTTTTTTTTCTGTTTGTAAATATCTTTGTTCTTCTTTGTTTGTCCTTAAAAAATCGGTGGATTGTTTCTTTATTCAATTATGTTATAGAACTTACCAATATGTTACCCACATGTCTGAAGCATTACATAGAGTTTGAGCTACAATTAGCAGTATCACTAAAAGAACTAAAACCAATATGGAATTTCCTGATCGATAGTATGTAGTGTAGGTTGCAACTGGTATGGATCCTTTTTCTATTAATTCTTGAGTTTCGCCAGGTTCTGACCCCACCATACTCTAAAATTGTTTTTGTCTATTAACTGAACCGAATAAAGAATATGGTTTCAAACAAAGGAAATATACGTTTGGTTATTCCAAAAATGTCTGGTTTCATTATTAGGGGATTGAGAAATCGTAGAAAATGTATTTGTAACAACACGAAAAAAATTAGAAATTTTTGTTGTGGCTCTCCTAAAGTAAACTCACAATAGCTGATGATATGGAATGTAGTCGTTCTTTCTTAGGAACATCTTTTTTTGAAATTTGTGATTCATTGTCTTGATTTTCTTGATCAGTGTTTTGTTCAACTTCTTGTGATAACATGGCCAGATCATTTTCTAGTTCTTTATATTTTCCTATTTTTTCGATTTTGCCCTGAGGAAATACAAATTTTAATGAATAGAAATTTTGAATTAGGTTCCTACATACGTTATTTAATACGACAATCAAATCGGCACTCTTAAGAAATTGCACTTGATGAGTTACGAGTATCCTAGTTTTATTGGACAAAAACTGTTGAATGCATTGTTCAAATAAATGTTTGGCAACGTTCGCGTCTACCGCACTTAAGGGGTCGTCCAGTAAATAGGCATCCGCGTCTCTATACACTGCCCGGGCTAAGGCAACTCTTGCTTTTTGACCACCGCTCAAAGCCGAACCTCGTTCACCAACTTGAGTCTTATCTCCAAAAGGTAATTCATCCAAATCTCGTTTAAGTGCACATACTTCAACTACTCTTTTATATCTAAAAGTAAATTTTTAATTTTGATTTTAATTAAAGCCAAGGATTATGTGTTACCGTTCTTCATCATAAGGCATACCAAATAGAATGTTTTGCTTGATATTTGACAAATACAACCATGGTTCTTGGCAGGCATAAGAAATGTTTTCAGGTGCCTCCAATCTACCCATATTTAAAGGCAGTTCTTTTAGGATTACTTGTAAGAGAGAGCTTTTGCCCGACCCTACCGGGCCTACGATACAACACAATATTCCCGGTTGCACTTCGAAATCAATGTCGGCTAAGGTGTGAGCTATTGGATTTGAATGCCAGCTGGCACGTGCTTTCACCAGTTTTATATTAGCAGTCTTTTTTGTAGAATTATCTAAATTTTTTAGAGAATATATTACATTTACATTTTTGCTCTACTACTACGTTTTACATCTCCAAAAATAATACAAAACTGAACATTTCAAATTGATCATTTACTTACCACTATCCGTGTAAGTTAAAGCTGGATTTTCTTCGGCAACTAAAAACTCCTCAATTCTCTTTATTGAAACTTTGGCTTCTTCATACGCTGAATACGCTAAAGGAAAAAGGATTGACATGAACAACTGAATGGTATTAAGTAATTGGGCAGTGGAAAATACAACTTCACCTGAAAAATAAGATGAATTATCAATGTATAAATGAGTTTTTCTTATGCTTAATTCAATTTCTCACCCGTAATTTGGTTGTTTAATAGTACAAAAGATATCACAGCTATGAACAGGGTTGCTCGTTCAACAAAAACATTTAAAGCAGCTGAAAAGCCTTTGATATAAGATGTGCGTTGTATCATACGGATTTCCTTCCTAAAGAAAATGTTTAAATATTATTTAATCAATATTTCAAGTCATTGTTTCAAACAATATTTAATTTTCTAACATGCCCATGGTAGATTAGATATTAAATATGTGACTTATAGTCCTACCCATAACTGGGCAGGATAGAAACACATTAAATAAGATAATGTATATTGATGTAGTATTTCAGTATTTCTAACTGACGAAGCACTGTTTGAGAACAACAATTTTCCAACTGTAACATACGGCCTTTTAAAGACATAGTGCAAAGGCTGTTTTTAAGTTTTTCAAAGTCATTTCTGAACCCTTTGTTTATCATACCTTCGTGCCAGCTCCACAATGTGTTCAAAAGGTTTTTCCCAAGAATACATTTTAATGACTTGAATACCAGATGTGATTTCATTCATTAATTTCACTCTGTTATCGGTTAAACGTGCTATTTTTGCTCTGTATTTGCCTTGTAATTTAGATAAATAACCTTCAAAATATGAAAAATTGAATATTGAATTAACTGTTGTTTACTGATATACAAACCCTGTCCAAAAATAGCCTGTGAAGCCATCACAAACATAGTAGGAATTGCAGCTAAACCGATATAACTATACATGACACAAAAGCCTCCCAAACCTGCTACAGGCATAATCCAAATGTAATGCAAGAAAATTACGGCAAAATCAAATCTAATAACATCATTCGATAATAAATTTACCAGTTGCCCGGCTGTGGTATTACTTAAAGCCGCATGATTGAGTTTTAATAGCTAAAATGTACATTCGTCGTTATATTCGAGAAAATTAATTATAATTGATTTCACCTTGCGATAAATTAAAGAGCAACAGGCAATTCGGACTCGCATTCCAATTTTGGCACAATTCAGCATAGTATAATGGATAACTATACAGCTTAAACAGGCTTGTGAAACAACTGCACCCGCCAATAACCATCCAGTAGTGGAGCTTTCTCTAGAAGTTTTTTTGAAAAAATTTATGTAATAGCCTAGGATTATGGGTTGAAGCAATCTAAAATAGAAATAACACAGTTGGAAGCAAGATAAATTCTATTGAATATACTCAATACTTACTTTATGAAAATAGTATTTAAGAATATCAATAGTCCATACATCATATAAGTTTTAGCAAACGTTTTTCGCAAAACTCTTAATAAACTAGGCTTTTCATCTGTTTTTTGGCACTTCATTATTTCTTCATTCCAATTTCTTCAAAAAATATTTAAACAAAATTTTAGAATTATTCTTTTTAATGGGATATCGATATCATCGAACTCTAATAAAGCGCAAGAACAAAAAATAAGTAGAAATTTGAGGAATTTTAAATTTTCAATGTTCTAATGTCACTGTATTCACCAAAGTGCAGACCCTTTTTTTGTCATTGGTATGTTACAATACGTTTTTGTAGAAGCGATAATTTATAAGATATTGATCAAATATATACGTATCTTATTTTAATTACATGTTTTCTACTCGTTGAGTTCGTTTTTTCGAAACTCTTTGTAAAAAAAAGTATAGCCATACATATATTAGTTTAGTTTTTGACTCACCGTTCTAAAATGTCTCCCAATGGTTGAGATAAATCTTTGCTCGCAGCATTGTAAATGTCTTTAACGGCCAGATCTTGATTATAGCCAAGTCTAAAAAGTGGCAGTACCCAACTAAAATAAAACAATAATTCAGAGTACGCAAATATGGAAAAACAAAAAAAAACATATACATATAAAGGGTGCATATTAGATTTTTATATGTAAGTCTTTTTAAACATGTTGATACCATAACAGTCATATTCGAGGAAAAGGAAATACTTCACCAAATAGTCAAAACTTATATTTTCCTGATCATATGCTAAATATGTTTTAAATTATAGCAATACTTTTGTATTCTACTGTATATTCTAGATGCTTAACAAAATAATACAAACATGCATAAATTGTTTGAGAGGTGTTCTATTAAAATACAATAACCATTATCAAAAAGGAAGATTACAAAAATTTAAAATTTCGCAACCCATTTCATCTTTTCAGACGAGGTGTGTTCAAAATGTACTTCAGAAACATTGACATGGGCATTGTAATTATCTTTTTAGAAACCCACTTTCGTTAATCTAAAAGTTATGAAACATATCATGTAGCACGTGAGCGTCTAAGGCGCTTAGGATAAAAAGGGCAGACTTTTATAAATTAACTTGACACAGTGTGTCGAATGCCTTCAAACGTTAGGCAATTGATAGTTCCTCGCATCATGTAATTGATTTACTGTAGAATTCCCGATGTTTGATACACCGTGTAAAACGACAAGTGATAAATGTCTCAAGATTTTATTCCAATATTAGATCAGACATTGTGTGCAACGTGTAGCGCTGAAGATTTACTAATGGTAAAACTAGAGCTCATCATTTCGTCCCAAAAAAAAAACAATCTGTCCATTTATTTGGGCTTTGAAAGAGACCTTAGAAGTTTTGTTTGAATAATAATTTAAAACAAATTCCAGATTAAGTCTGATCACACCTTGCATTTGAATAATGATTATAAAACAAATATTTTTGTAGGTGTTTTAATCATTATTATTCTTTCCTTATTTAATTTGTGAAATTCTTTAGAATGCGGCATTTAGTCAGACTACACAAGATTTCTCGTAAAAACTTACCAAAAAAATAGTCTATTTAACCAATTCGCCGACTCTTCAGGACTGGGATTGTCATATTTCTTACTCGAATCCATTGTAACGAACCACGCAAATTATAAATCTTCTTTAAACTATATAACTTTTAAAAATAGGCACCTACTTGTATCTAAGCGAATATATAAATTTTTCTATGTACATTTTTAAGACGAAATCGTACAATCAAAACAAAACAGTCCATCACAAGATTTGTTTAGGTTAACTTCACACTTAACACTTCATCTCTTCTAATTCTAAAAGAACTATTATTGTACGATTATTTAACAGATCGTATTACTTCTACAAAGATTTCATTAAAAATACTACTGAAATATTACCGAGAGTATTATTGCCAATAACGTAGCCTTGGTAAAGAGTAAAACGATTCGGCAATAGATTAGGCTCAATATATTGAATTTTGATTGTGATAACGAGAAATGTTTAATAATTTTTTGCGAATCATCGTCAACTATTAAGTTTAACATCACTTACAAAATGTTACATATTATTACATCAGGAATAATTGATATGAAATTATCGCTTTATTTGATTGCATAGTTGAAATCTTAATAGGCTACAGGGTGAACCTACAGCCTGTACAGAGTGATATAGGATTTATTTAAAAATATTAATTTTAATTTTATTGTCAGAATATCAATTATAAAATTAGCACTGCATCCTCTAGCAACTCACATACGTAGTATAAACATGTAAAGCTTTCAAACCTGTATGATATCCTGGTCAACCAAAAAATGTAATAAAAGCGTGAGAACAACATAATAAAAAATTCAAATAACGTTTTTTTCTAATATGACTTTGACATTGATGTAACGTTAGTTTATCTCAGCATTTCGTATTAATTAAACAACATTAATATAACTTCACCAATCAATGTAATGACGTCTCAAAAAATGTCATTTCTACGTTTTATAAACGTAATAACATGATAAATTTCCCACTGGTTTATAATAATATAAAACTTACTTATAATCACATTTATAACTAAACAGTATAATTTAAAATAAAGCCGTTTTTAGCTTCTGATTATAAAAATAAATATGAAAATTATTAAATAATTTAGTTGTAAATGCAACTTTTACTTAATATGTTTTTTATATTATTTTAATATTTATATTCTATTTAATTTAGATATTATACATATTTTTAAATGTTTTACTTTAAATTAATTATCAAGATTTTTATTAAATTTCAATTAATTAAATTGTACTGATTAATTAATAATTGAAGCAGATATGACTCAATCTACAAAAATTGTTTTTTGTAAATAAAGACCGGCTAATTCGAAATAAAATACATATCAAATACATAGGCGTACACTTAATTTTTTTAGTTCTTTAAAATTTAAATAACCAGAAATGGTCGTTAAATAACCAGAATTAGATTCAAAATTCCCAATGCAAAAGAAGCCTTAACGTTTATTATTTTCATAAAATAGTAAGATCTTTGAATCTATTTTGAGAAATGTAAAATTTACAAAAAGACGAAAAAAATATTCAAGTATTAACACCTGATAAGCATTTCAAATAAAGAATGTTTGTTGAATGATTGTCATAGGAACTTCTTCATAGAACAAAGAAAGAAATTGCTCTGTGAAATATCGGCATGAAATTAATTAGCACCCTGTATATAACAACAAAATTTTTTTACATATAAGTTTATAGAACATTATTCATAAAATTAAATGACCGATGACTTCAAAACGCAACTATCGTATTACTATGTTTTAACATTTTGATCGCCATAGTGGTCACACAATATACATTTTTTTCCATTCAACCTTACAAGAAAAAATGTATAAACAAATTTAATACTTTCACCATAAGAATCTTGTTAATTGGACGTCTTTATAGTTTCGTAACAGTTTGATACATTTTAATTACGTCATTTCCTGATTTCGGCAAAATCCCAGATTAGTTTTTCTGACTTATCTTGGATGTTATTCCACGTTTGTGTTCTTTAGGTTATCTAGATTTAAAGTTGCTTTTCTCCGGATGGTTTCAACATTTTTCAGCTTTTTATTATTAATTTTATGAAGTATTCCTAAGAAGTTCTAGCGTATAGAGTAATCTATTTTCCTTGTTTGTAGGTATATACATATTTACGGAACTATTTTATTTATTTTTGATGATACAGAACCTGTAGTACATTTTTGTTCTAATTTTTCCAAAAATTTTTTTATCGGGACATCATTCAGTGTACTGTGTTTAGAAATGTTTATTTAGAAAATTGCGATGCATTCTAAATTGCTATTATGCTCTGATTTGTTGTTACTTTTTGACTTTTGATTCTTTTCGAAATAACGAAAACGAATAAATAGATGCATGGGACTTTTTTGTAGACTTTCCTTTTAATAACTAAATAGATACATATCTTACTATAAATAAATCTCTATAATATGGTGGAGGTTTTGTTTTCTTTCCTTAATTCAATTCAATTAAAAATAATCAAAAACCATAAGCGGACTAGTAGCATTTATCCATAAGCGTGTCTTATTAAGTATGAGGTTACTAAAAAATCGTTTTTGAGTTGTTAAAAATTGACTAGTTTTCAAGTAATCCTTGTATATTAATTTTTTTCTTATCAGTTCTGATAAAATTTTTTATCTCTTTTCTATGCTTGTAAACAAGAGTTTTGCAACGGACCAGTAGTGAGTTGTTAACCCTCATTCAGGTGTTATTGATGGTTTTATTGTTTAAAATTTGGAATCTAAAATTCACAGAACTGACTACAATAAAAATTAATTTATTAACTGTATGATTCCTATTGAGTCATTCACTTTATGATTCACAGTGAAAAGTTACTTTCAAATATAAAACTATGTTTTTCACTTGTTGTAAAGGACGTAGCGGAAAATCGAAGAAATTTAATAATACAGGTAACATTTCAACTTTCTTAAGTTTACAGTTGTTTATAAATTGCTTAAAATTTTTTGCAGAAATAACACATAAAAGCAATGGTATTGAAGTCAAAACAATTCATCAAACTCTCAATCAAAGTACCGAGAAGGTGGTAACTACTCAAGAACAGGAGATGACTAAAACATCAGTGCCTATAAAACGAGAACGTCCAGTGTCTGTTTCCTCTTTTACTAGTTTCTATAGTGTAAAAAGTAATGACGATGGAGACTTTTATAGTTTATGTGATGAAGATTCAGTTAAAAGTATTCGAACTAGCCTGTAGGTAAAGTTCAGAAGGCAGTCTTAACTGCAGTGTCTTGTATTCCAAACTATTTGTATAACATTTACTTTTAAAACCCTGTACATATTTAATTAATTTGTTATTGTTAAACATTTATTTTGTTTTTATAGAGATTATATCAGTGCAAATAATGTATTTATGTTATTATTATATAATAACAAAAACAAACATTTTTCTTTTACTTTATCTTAAAATTTATCAATATTCTATAAAGAATAATAAATGCAGTAGTTTTATTACAATTATAAGTGGTTTCTTACGATCTACATAAAAAGAATAAGTTAAAAAAAAATTGTTTGAAACAATCTGTAAAAAATGATGAGTTTAAGAAAAAAAAAAATAGACTTTAGTCTAACACATATACCTATTTATCAGTTTTTATCCAATTCACCTTTGTCATGGATCAAATTTCAAGTTTCTGAAGTTAATATTTATTACTACGACAAATTTTTCATTTATTTTTGAAATTTTTTATTTAAGAGAATTTTAGCTTATTTTAAATCTCGCATTGAATGAAAGGCACAGGATAGTGTTTTTTATATTTTGAAAAGACCAATATATGTATTAAGATCCAAAAATATCGCATCGATATCTTTACTCAATATAAAATGGCGCCATCATTTGTATTTTGAGTGTTTTATTAATACACTTTTTGAATACAATAATCGAGTAATTACAAATTCTATGAATTTATCTAAAAATTGCCGGAATTGCGATGTACTTTTTTCTATATTTTAAATTATAATTGAACGAATTTCTAAGCAACCTTCAAAATAGGTATCTGTTTTACTGATGAATGTAAATTTTTCCTAAATAGTAAAGTTCACAGGCAAAATTGCCGATATTGGAGTGACAAGGCTTTTCTTGTGCCAAGAAGTACAAGGAAATCATTTTGAACAGTATTTATAATTGATTCAGTCGATATTACTTTTTTGAGTGGGTTTTTTTTGGTCAAAGTCTCTGACGAAAGAAAACCCACTCAAAATAGGAAAATCAACTAAGTCAATCAAACAATGTTGGTAGCAAAAACAATATTTATAATAAATTTATAAAATTTTGAAATAATTCGACTATAGTTAAAAAATTAGAATTAAAAACGTATTAATAAAACACTTTAAAGACAAATGATGATGCCATTTTATATTGAATAAAAACGATGCGATGCGATATTATTATAGGATTTTCATATACATGTCACCACACCTCTTCAAAATAACGTATTAACAATGGTCACCTTACATTTAAATTTTTTTCCAAGCTGGTCGCGCGGCTCCATCTTGAATGTTAAATACTTTGTTTTGCCATCAACAAATAGTAGTATACACCAGTGTAGGACAAAATGTAATTTTTTTTAGGGCAACTAACTATTTACAATATATGGTTTATAGTATACATCATATACCGGGTGATTTAAAAAAATTTTCATCGAGTTGGCTTTGGAATTATTTGACAGTGCGTCCGTATATCTTTGATATGTTCTTCTACGTAATCTCGAACATTAACAAATAAACTTAACCGTACTTAAATAGATACGACTCTGTTAATAAATCTAAGACATACGTTCTCGCTGTCAATTCATTCCAAAGCCAACTCGATGAAAAATTTTTTAAATCACCCGACACAAATATTCAAAATTTCGTGTCAATGTATCTATCGGATCAAAAGTTGAGTGGGGGGAGGGACTTTGATGAAAAGCACTGTGTGTTTTGTGTCAAACTATTAACGGAGCTGGATGATTCTTGCTAAAAAAATTCCAGTGTCTCCTGAGGATTTTCTAGCTTTCCCAGTATTCTTCCCATAATGTCTCGCTCGTGCTCAATGGATAAAGTGTTTAAAGAAATCTGAGAGGCCATGGCAAAAGATGGGCCTTTGCGGTTTAGATGTATTAAGAGTAAATCGAAATGTGTAATAGAATGGTTTCATGAGGTAAATATATATTAAGTTGGTTTCAGTGTAAATTTTTGCTGTATAAAGACAGGAATGACGTTTGATTAGGTTTTGTTTTTAAACAGTAGAAAAAGTTTTTCGCATATTGGCTTGTATGAGTTAAAGACGAGGAGTTTATTTTGTATTAATTATTATTATCCAATATAAGTGTTTGAATTATTCAACAAGATACAGTGATCGGCAAAAAACCGGTTACCGGAAATATTTTATATATTTTCATAGTTAATATACAGAGTGTCCAGAAACTCTCCTGCTATACTAATTTTAGATGAAAAATTATTGGGAAAAGTTCACATAATTAGAGCTCGGATGTGCTTCCTAAAGAAAATATAGCTTTTCAAAAATGGCTACCAATAAGTGGTTATTATTTGATATCATTATACCTACTTTAAGCAAAGTTTTTAATTTTGGTGTGATGTTTCCTACCATTAATTCTTATTTTCAACAAGTAGCAATGGTTTAATATCGTGTTCAGAGACGTATTTGGGGGAGAGCCACTCCTGACTTTTGGTCCTTTTTCTTTTTCTAATACCCCGTTTTAACATTTTTTGTTATGGAATATGACTTTCTGATATTCTCTGTATGAAAAAGGTACTCTTGTTTCAAAGCTCCCATTATATTTGAGTATTTTTTTTTTGACAATTTGGTGTGGTCGATTTTTTTTTTGTCAACTTCCCAAAGACTAACAAGAATAGTACTCGCTATGTGGCAATGAGTATGAACCTTTTAGAAAAGTTTCTCCGAAATATTAAAAATTAAAAAAATATAAAGTACTATTACCTCATCAATGTAACGCTGGGCATTGAACAAATGAGATTTTTTAAGTAAAATATAATTTCGAAAACACTTTCAACTAAACTGAAAATTTTTAATATCATTTATGGTAAAACAGTTTTATAAAAATGTTTTTTTAATCTCATTATAGAGACTAAATTTAGCGACAACCCCTAGGAAACCCCTTCTTTTTCTCTCCACGGAGTATTTAAACGTTGGAGGGTTTCTGGATACTTCCAGTGAGTTTAGAGCCGCGGCGCAGAACCTATCAAATCGGATTTGTTGTAGTAGTTAGAGAACAACGGTATTTCGTCTATCAATAACGTTTGGCATTCAATTAATGTAAGTTTTGATTTTATTTAATAAAAATTAGTATAAATATATTTCAATTACACATCTCGAAATATCTTACGAATAATTTTATATGGTTCAATTTATAATACTTAATAATTAATAATAGACTTGTCACTATATAATAAACCTTTTCAATATCATTTATAAATTATGTATTAAATCAATATCTTACACGTCTAGAAATGTACGGCTAATATTGTCGCCTGTAGTTGTTTCATTATAACAGCGTTTTTCATGTTTTAAAAACTGAATTTATATTAGTGCAAGGCACAAAACTTGCCATGACAACCGATTGAAATAGTCTTACAGCTTAGAAATATTGCATATTGGTTTGAATTGGAAAAAGAAAAAAATATTTACATCATAAATTAAAAAAAAATATATGAAAGAAAATAATATATTTTTTTTTAAAAACGCGAAGCGCAGCGAAGCGATAGAGAAATGTTAGCTCTGCAATAAAAATCATAATGATTAAAATTTGAAAAATGCTAATCTTAAAGCTTTTAAACTTAAACGAATTTTCTTGTGGCCTATTCGTTCTTGAGCTGCAATTTGAATAGACAATATATTATTTTTTATTTGGCTCTTTGCAATTTTATAACAGTGGAAAATAATTTGATTGTAAACTTCTTTTTTTTTTTAAGTTGCGTGTGGATCAATAAATGAATACAAAGAGGGTGCAGTAAATATTACACACTCTTGTTGAAGGGGAATTAGAAATTTCAGGTCAGATAATCGTTTTCGAAAGTCGACGAGAACAATTTTCTAAAGTTAATATCCTTTTAATGAAATTCACCCCGATTTAAAAAAAATTTAATTAGGGATCTTGAAAATGCGAGAAATTTTAATTTGGATTTTATAATTCATGTATGATGGCAACTCTAACTAAATAACTGTGGTAAATTAATTTAGGTCGTGTTAAATTGAGGCATATTTCATAAGTACGGGTAAGGTAGAATAAAGCAAAATTAATTTTAAAAATTCCATAAAATTCAAACGTTTTTATCGGTAAAGACCTCTGTGAACGGGCTGCCATTTGCTTGTTTTTTTTTTAAAGAATTTCCGTCACAATTCAATCTATCACCCAAAATCCCTAAAACATGATGAAGAAGTTGAAAAAGTTGCTGAAAGCTTTACCAGCCCTCTGGATTCGGGTATAAATCAATTTTAAAATCCTAAAGCCACACTGTAAGGAAATAATATTGATTCTTGAACTGACCCTTAGACAAAGAACATAACTTGACTTTGGATTGGATATGAACAGTATTGCAACATTCCTAAATTTTTAGAATAACCCTCGTATTTTCCAATATTAAAATTTCCCTTTAACTGAATTTACGATAAACAAAATGTCTTTTTTTCCAGCAGTTATTTTTAAATCACCATATTTGAATCTTTGTTCTCGAGTAACCAATAGCTTTCCAAGATCAATATTAACCTTTCTTGCCGGAGATTTTCTTTATGTGCGGAATTGTATAACTTTATAGTGAAAACGTGACAAGTTTAAAACATGTGTATTCGTACAATGAATGTATTGTTAATTGGAGAAGTTTAAAACTTCTTCAAGTATAGATAAGTTCCAGTATCAGGTACAAAATATAAATTTTAATTTCTATTTACTTGCAAATTGAGTCATTTCTGACATCTGCGTAGCAGAAACAACCTTTTTCTCGCAAAATTTTTCGTAGTAAGCCTGTGTTGCAAAGTAAAGTTGTGCCCCAAACGTAAACCTGCCCTCATTAAAGAACACTTTGTTCTTCTCGTTTGTTAACTGTAAAAGAGGAAAATTAGAGTTGCTATGGAGAAGCGTGAGGGTTAGTTTTAACTGGAAAGTTCTTTGCCAAGAATAGATAGTTTCTATTTTATTTTGAAATTTAATTATTTAAGAAAAAGAGAGGTAGATAATTTTTTAGCTAAAAATTCAGTTATTCGGTCATTCTGCACATCTGTAGTTTTCTTTATAAATACTGTGGATATTTCCAATATATTTTCTCAAATCACAAGATCCTTCTTTCTAATTCTAGTCTTATATTAAGGAAGAAAAAAACATTATCCAATAACCTTTTCAATCCTTATAGGCCTCACACCCTCATAAAACGATTCACAGTTTATGGAATCACATTTCTCAAATCTGATAACATAGTAGAAGACCTTCAATAATTTTAGAGATGATTCGCATCGGCATTTGCCAATAAAATATCAAACAGTAGCAGGATTTTCTCCTGCTGGGACTGGGACTGCATTTATTTCAGGGAGAAAATGGCACGATATTTTGTGAATAGTCTTTCATCTAAACGGATTCCCTGCACGTAATTACGAATCGGGTCGCTAATCCGAGTCATTGTCACCCTCTCACCCTCTCGTTTGCGGTTTTGTCCTGTGGGAAAATAATCAGGGAAAATTCATTACGCACTTGGATAATTTTCAGGAGAAGTGTACCTAATTAAGGCTTACAGTGTTTTCATAAGGTAATGGATAAATTTGATAAAATTTTGTGAGATAAGTCTGTAAGGACTATGTGGTTTTTGCTGATTTTGTGGATTTTTTTTTCAGACAGCTATAATGTCGTTAATTGAATAGTTGGGTCGAACAAGGCTACATGTTATTTTTTCAAATTTTATAGGAGACCGGAATAGAAATTAAAAATCATCTGATCGAATGATTTCAGGCTATTTTGGAACACGTACCCTATAAAATGCCAATGGAATCCGGAATGAAGGATTTTGATACTATAATGTAATAGAGGAGGTTTTATAGATAGATGAATTTGACGCTTTAAACGAAATTTTGAAAAAATGTAATATATACCCTTGTTCGGTCCACTTTTTAATTTTTTTTAATAACCAATGTGGAAACGTTGAATTTTGTGCGAGCATCTGAACTGTCCATGTAAAGTGTTTCTGGTTTATAAAACAAGAATTTTGACATTGAATTTTGTGACAATAACGATAAAATCCAAAACGAGAATATTTGGTAGGTTATAGTAAATTTTAGAATTTTAAAAGAAACTTACGGTAAATGTTGTTCCATTATCATTTCTGTAATTTATAGTAAATACCTAACAATTTTCTTGTAATTAAAGAAACTACTAAGAATTTGGTGTACAGCTCAACATCTGAATATTAAAGGGCTTTTGTGCTTCGACCAACCGAAGCTTACAATGGCAGATGGTATTTAAATTAAACGATTCTTGAGACGCGTCTTGCATATTTTCAACAAGAAATTGAAAATGGAACAGCCAAAGTTCCTATTGTTGGGTTTTTTGAAATGTAAATTTGAAATATGAAGGGATTTCTCAATCAGTAAACAACATAACTAAAATTTCCATGTTATTAATATAATGGTTATTAAGCATGAAATTAAAGTCTCAATTGAAATTTATGACTTTCAAGTTGCTCTATAATCCTTAAAATGTATATTTAATGTGTAATCTTCCGAACAAAGCACGTCTAGACTGGTAAAGTTAATTTTCTCCCTCTCTTAGGAAAGGTAAACAGAGAGGTTCCAAATCTATACTACTCGTATCTAACAGTCTGTCGTATCTATTATTTATTAAACCACTAAATCATTGGTACAACTTTTAAATTGCAAGTGGAACTTTTAACGCCGCTTTCGACTAACGTATAAAACATAAATTAGACATCTCATTACTTTCTGCTCTGCTGACGTTTCTCTAGATCTTTGTTCGGAAAATTAAAGTTCGCGATCTGGTTCTTGGACATTTATTGCCATCATGAGTCAGAGATTCTGATTGGTTAACAATATATAGAAAATTCCCTTTCGTCAATTTTGACTAATTTTTGTACATATATTTTTTTTAATTAAACTAACTCTTTTACTTATTCTCCTCTCACATCTTGTTCGTTGAAACTGAAGAAATACAGAACAAGTTAAAGACCGTACTTGGCGCTATGTAAGTATGTAATGTGCGCGTCTGGATACGAAAGCGACAGATGTAAATTCGTTCTCTTGTTGGAGAAAATTACCGAGAAAAAGCAAAAAGGCGTTAGTAATGCTGCTTACGAAAATCGAATCCAATCTGAACGGGTGGAGAAACGACCGCAAAACCAAATTGGCTCCCACCCCTTATTTCCATTTCTTCTTTAGATTGTCGACCCCACAGGGTTTTAACTTAAACTTTTAACTGCCCATCTCTTTTTAGAGACATGATTTTACTTACCAATACAGCTATGCACGTTAAAGGGGTCTTTTTTGCATTTATGATAGTACCTTGTGGATGCCCCTGAAGAAAAATTTCCATCTTTGACCATGAAAAATTTCAGCTGTTTCAAAACATAAAACTTTTATACGAAGGATATATAAAAGTTTACTTAATATACACATTTCAACTGGAAATGATAAAATCAGGCAACCCTTTTTTTAACCTTTCGCCTAAACTAAAAGCGCACTGAAAGAGGCATCATTCACCCATGTTATTTGAAATGCAACGCAGACAGTTTAAAAAGTTGCTCGTTCGCTAAAACCAAACCGATTTTAAATTCCAGTCAGCACCCTGACCTGGGGTTATTTGATTGACGTTTGAACGGTCCCTTCTAGCGAACATTAGCGTTCCAGACTTACAAACTTGTTACAAAACAGAATTGTTGAAAAGTGACAAATATTTATTGTTACAAAATAGGTAAATTTTCTTAAAAGTAAGTTGTAATACTCTCAGTGGATACCATGGGAGTCTCTTTAGATTTCTTATCAGTCTTCTTGAGGGTTTCTTGAATTTCCGCTAAAGTCATTCCTCGAGTTTCCGGTACTTTGAAATAAATGAAAAATAATCCAATTATAATGACAACGGTGTACATCCAGAATGGAGCAGCCATACTGGCTGCTTCGGAAACAATAGGAAACATCATTAAAACTAGAAAAGAAGCACTGAATGAAATGCACACAGTTAATCCAGATCCGATCCCTAAAAAATAAATAATTTTGAAGTTTACAAAAAAAATTAGTTTGACCAAATTTACCTTTAACATTAGAAGGAAATATTTCCCCAACAATAGACCAGGCCAATGGTCCCAATCCACAACTAAAGAATATCATATATGCCACCATACAAGTCAATGGTATCCAGAACACCGTCTCCAAATCGACCTGTTTCGTTTGTAAAAAGAAATATGTTCCTAAAATGGCACAAGCAATTCCACAACCGATTGCCGAAACTAAATAGAGAATTCTTCGGCCGACTTTCTCCACGATTAGAGCCGTGATAAAATTGGAGCTGATTTGTGACACGCCAAAGATAACGGTGGATAAATCAGGCGAAATTTTTGTACCGCTGGCTTGGAAAATTGGCTTCAAATACGCCATCATCGGATGGATGCCTGAGAGTTCTTGAAGGAGGACCAAACCTATACAAATTAGCATTGCATGTTTGGCGGGTTGGGACGATAAGAGTTCTCGAAAACCACCTAAGAATTCATGTTTTGTTAACTAACTAATCGTAAGATTAAAAAATTTATTAAAGATGAGTTCCTAAAATATTCTTTTAGTCTGCGGTTTCCCTACCTTTTCCTTGCGATTCCACCGCATTTAATATTTCAGTAATTTCATCTTGAACTTCAATCGGTTTCTTTTTTCTCAATTTTACCAAAGCATTTTCCGCTTCTTTTATTTTGCCTTTTGAAAGCAGGAAAACTGGGGTCTCGGGCATAAACATTCCAAACACTGAACAATCATAATTGGTATAATTCATTTAAATATTCTATTTGAAATTTACCTATTATGAATATTACCAATGGAATATTGCATGTCATTGCATATAATGATATAATCAGATGTGGACCCACGGAAAATGGATAGAACAGGCCCAAAGTAATGAAAACTCCAAAAAGACAACCGAATTTCGCTCGATTATGGTTCTGAGATATTTCGGCAACGTACATCGGACAAATTGCGAAATAGCACCCTACGCCAATTCCCAAAAGAAATCTATTGAAATTATAGTAAAAACATGTCATGAAACAAGGTGCAATTCAATTACGGGGTATGTTCAAATTTAACTAATCTAAAGTAATTGATCAAATTTAATATAGTGTTTTTTATCAATTTAATAGGCGAGTTGATACACATAATCTCTTTAGATTACTAGAAATGGGAGTGGTTAATGTTTAAAAATTTATTCATCAGGAATTGAAATTTAATACAAAAACTAGGTGCATTTCGAAGATATTTAGAGCAATAAAGAAAGGGGTTTAATTTGAGTAAGTTCAATGTGATCTTCTAAGACGATTTGAAGAAGAAGAATTTCCGAGTAATTTATTTTCTTAAGATGAAATCGAAATTCATCACTTTTAGAAATATAGCGATCAACTATTTTAGCAATAATATTGCAAACATCTCAAGAATCGAAAGTTATTCCTTTAGCTGGAAAGGCTATGGCGACGATGTTTTGATGAGCAAACGATTTACTGTTTGCCGATTTTTTGACAGAGTGTCCAACCATTCATACCGCCTATTTCTATTAATTACTGAAAAAATTAAACCTATTTTTGTCAGAAAAGGGCGTAAAAAGTATCATTGTTCTTAATGATAGTGTTAGTTATGGGAAAAGTTCACTTCGAATTATTTCTATAGTCTCTGAACTTCCAACAGAAGTTTTGGTTAGATTTGCTACTGAAACTGTACAAAATGCTGTACCCAACTGATTGTACGAACAGTTAAAATCATTCTATAAAGAAGGAATTATGAAGATGACAAAAAGGCAAAGAACATATGTTGAAAGCTAGCTTTAATTGTATTTAAATAAAACTTATACTTAAAGCAATTCTAGTTTAAATTTGAACATACTCCGTAACATTTTATCGTTGAAGTATTAATAAAACTTAATTTAAATTTATTATTATTAGAGGATCGCATTATTTAGCTCCTTTTGTTAAGAAAAGAATTATTCATGAGTGAACGGTTGAAATATCGGTGATTCAGCAAGAAAAACCTGTTATAAATATTGATTTATCATACACATAACGCTTGACGAGCAGGTAGAGTTTCCAAAAATACAGAAATATACATTACCTGGCCAAGTACCAAAGTTCAATCATCTTGGCAAATGCTAATATGCAGAAACCTATCATGGAGGGAAATCCCAGGAGCATCATGGTAAATTTTCTGCCATACCTATCAGCAATATAACCTGAAACCGAAGTGAAAAATCAAAAAAATGTTGTAAATGTCTTTTCATTCATTACGAAACCAGTAACACAATTCATTATCAATTTATGTTAATGGCATGTGTTGCAACCACAAAATACATGTAACCTTTTGTAGTTAACGTATGTAATAATCAGGGCTACTTTACACACTTCAAGGATTATAGCTTAGAGTTACGCTAATTTTTTTCTGTTTTGTTGTAAACAAATACAGAGAGGTGAGGTGAGGGGGCTTAAATCCATATCCATTTCAGGTGTTACCTTACAAGAGTCATCGTCAGAACCATGGAAAGACGACAATTATGTTAATGAGGAAATTTTAATTAAAACAAAAATCCCGTGCTCGTCAATTCGTTCAAGGTTATCCTCTTCAAGATCATAAAGTAGTGATCTTGATTTATTGAGTCAGTAAATCAATTAGTTCTACTTCTTAATATAAATAATAATCATATGTATCTCAAATTTAATGAAGATTGTTTCAAGGTTACACGATTGCTACTAGTGTTATATGAAAATTAAAATGCAGTTATAAAATTACTGATATTGATTGTTAACAATTATGGATTTAATTAAAGATGTATATATTTCTCGAAGTTGTTGTCTAGTATTTTTGAAAAGAAAGGTTTGATAATTAAAGAACAAAAAAAATGTATACAGAGTGTTTCCTAACTACGTGTAAAGAATTTAGGAACGTAATCTTCGTTTAATTTATGTCTAATAAAAGTATATGTTCGCATTTGTTTTCAAAATATTAAGAGAACCCATGTGCACGCCATCATCGCATGGAAAAGAAATCTGAATGTATATTAATATTGGATTTTTTACTACATAATTGCATATTAGAATTCAATCATCCTATTTAAATAATTTTAGAAATAGTCAATAAAAAATATATATACAAAATAAAAATACATTTTTTTGATACATTTTAATATCATGTATTTTGTATTTAAACCATAAAAAAAATTGCGAGCACGTGTTCATTAGATCTAAATTAATAGAAATTACGCTCTTAAATTTTTTACACATAGTTAGGAAACACCTTGTATATTTAATGACGAAGATGTTCAATTTTTTTCAATACTTCTGCTATGTTCATAAGATCAAAATCAAACAAGCCAAAGTCAAATTACGTGTTCTTTTTTTTTAATAAACATAGCCAAAACACGTTTTGAAGTCAAGTTAAAGAATCTCAAATAGTACCTGCTAAAATCGGTCCAGTAATAGCTCCCAATGGTAAAAACGAAGTTAAAGTGGCAACTTGTGTGGTTGACACCGTATGATTAAACGGATTTTCTTCGGTTTTGAATTTCGGAATTACCGGGGAAGTCCATGACACAGACATTCCACTAGTAAATGCTGTTAAATATGCTGTAAAAAAAATTCAATCATTTTATTGAAACGAAGGACAATGTTATCATATTTTGTTTTTTGCAAAACAGACCAATTTGCAATTTATTTAGAAATAATATGAAATTTCTGTGAACAAAGTTGAAAGGCTATTGAAAAACGCATTTAATTGTCTAAAATAGCGAGGCNTCAGCAATATAACCTGAAACCGAAGTGAAAAATCAAAAAAATGTTGTAAATGTCTTTTCATTCATTACGAAACCAGTAACACAATTCATTATCAATTTATGTTAATGGCATGTGTTGCAACCACAAAATACATGTAACCTTTTGTAGTTAACGTATGTAATAATCAGGGCTACTTTACACACTTCAAGGATTATAGCTTAGAGTTACGCTAATTTTTTTCTGTTTTGTTGTAAACAAATACAGAGAGGTGAGGTGAGGGGGCTTAAATCCATATCCATTTCAGGTGTTACCTTACAAGAGTCATCGTCAGAACCATGGAAAGACGACAATTATGTTAATGAGGAAATTTTAATTAAAACAAAAATCCCGTGCTCGTCAATTCGTTCAAGGTTATCCTCTTCAAGATCATAAAGTAGTGATCTTGATTTATTGAGTCAGTAAATCAATTAGTTCTACTTCTTAATATAAATAATAATCATATGTATCTCAAATTTAATGAAGATTGTTTCAAGGTTACACGATTGCTACTAGTGTTATATGAAAATTAAAATGCAGTTATAAAATTACTGATATTGATTGTTAACAATTATGGATTTAATTAAAGATGTATATATTTCTCGAAGTTGTTGTCTAGTATTTTTGAAAAGAAAGGTTTGATAATTAAAGAACAAAAAAATGTATACAGAGTGTTTCCTAACTACGTGTAAAGAATTTAGGAACGTAATCTTCGTTTAATTTATGTCTAATAAAAGTATATGTTCGCATTTGTTTTCAAAATATTAAGAGAACCCATGTGCACGCCATCATCGCATGGAAAAGAAATCTGAATGTATATTAATATTGGATTTTTTACTACATAATTGCATATTAGAATTCAATCATCCTATTTAAATAATTTTAGAAATAGTCAATAAAAAATATATATACAAAATAAAAATACATTTTTTTGATACATTTTAATATCATGTATTTTGTATTTAAACCATAAAAAAAATTGCGAGCACGTGTTCATTAGATCTAAATTAATAGAAATTACGCTCTTAAATTTTTTACACATAGTTAGGAAACACCTTGTATATTTAATGACGAAGATGTTCAATTTTTTTCAATACTTCTGCTATGTTCATAAGATCAAAATCAAACAAGCCAAAGTCAAATTACGTGTTCTTTTTTTTTTAATAAACATAGCCAAAACACGTTTTGAAGTCAAGTTAAAGAATCTCAAATAGTACCTGCTAAAATCGGTCCAGTAATAGCTCCCAATGGTAAAAACGAAGTTAAAGTGGCAACTTGTGTGGTTGACACCGTATGATTAAACGGATTTTCTTCGGTTTTGAATTTCGGAATTACCGGGGAAGTCCATGACACAGACATTCCACTAGTAAATGCTGTTAAATATGCTGTAAAAAAAATTCAATCATTTTATTGAAACGAAGGACAATGTTATCATATTTTGTTTTTTTGCAAAACAGACCAATTTGCAATTTATTTAGAAATAATATGAAATTTCTGTGAACAAAGTTGAAGGCTATTGAAAACGCATTTAATTGTCTAAATAGCGAGGCAAGTACGAACAATATTAAAAAAAAAACAGAACATACGTATCCTGTTTATACACACACAAAAGACAATTTAATTATTTGTCTCAATCGAAAGTCAGTTGCGTGTATAAGAATTGGGTTTTTTATTATTTCTTAATATTCTCATTTAGTTATTTTTAAATATTTTCACTTCCTTTGCTATTAAAGAAAAATGACAAATTATTATTGGCATCTCCATTATTGTATTGTTTAATGCAATTTATCTATGTTAAGATTTGCATCAATTAAATGATCAATAAATAATTTTTTTCTATAAATTAAATTAAGCTTGAAAAAAAATTCTCCATTAATCGTGTCCCCCTCAATTACTAACAAGACATCTTACCTATAATCACACTCAGGTACATAAAAAAGGGCTCTCCAGGGTGATTTGGATCCGAAGACCTTTCGGCACTGAACCATTTATAAATTTTTCCAAACACATTAATCATTTTAATAAATTTTCAATTCCCGATTTTCCCACACATACAATTTGTGATAACTGGATTTTTAATTATAAAAATTCAGTAATTTATGGTGCATATAATATTATTATTGGTATATAATTAGTGCTCTAACATAACAATGTGAAAAACAACAAACGACTCGTGTATTACGTCCGGTACTACTCGCGTATATAAGGTCAGATGGAACCCACACCCTAAACGTCAGAGATAATTTTTTCTATACACGAATTTTATATTAGAAAGGATATTTTTTGAAAAAAGTTTCAAACTAATACATCACGTGTGCGTTTATAACAACAGCAGGAGAGACACCAACCACTTCGAATGCGGAGCAAAGATTGGCCTAGACCCTGGTACGACCGGTCATCCTGCTGCTTTATTTTATGTCTTGGAACGCAACGAAAATCGCAAATTTTATGTCCGCTGTAAAAATGATAGGCCGGTTTTCATGGCATGATTACACACGGGGTGTTCAGTAAGTAATCGAATTTATTTTAATATGAAATTTATGATTTATGAGTAATAATAGTTTTTGTATTTCCGTTTTTATCAAATATTTAAACCGTAGGTTAGGCATTGTGATTGAAATTGAATTATTTTGTGGATAAGAATTAGAGGTTCTATCTGTTAGTTAATGGAACACCCTGTATATTGAATGCTAATTCCTGCTCGTCTTTGTATCCCGGAGCGATTTGGAAAAAGTTACATTTGCTAAGCCTGTAATTTGTTTTACTTGAAAGTTCCTTGTTATGATGTTAATTGCCAGGTTTTAGATTTTATGTTTTTTGATAAAAATGTACGGTAATAATTTCTTGAATTACTTTTTTAGGATTGAGCTCTTAAAAGGCATTCCAAACACTTTTACAATTATTTTCTCTTTGCAAATCTATTCTTTTTGATCTTCCTCGACGAGTTCACTGCATATCCATATATCGATCCAGGATAACTTGGACATATTTTGAAACTGTACAATTATAAATATCGTGTGCTATAAAATTTTGGTGACACATTTAGACCTTCAATATGTGATTGGAACCAATACATCGATAAGCCTACATAGATCTATGTGAAATTTCAAGGATTAAGGAAGCGGGTGAAAATTGATTTAAGTAACAAATCGAATAAACAATTCTTAAATGGATAAAAACAATAATGTCGTTTAAGCTAGACGGAAACTGAAATGGGCTAACCTTCTTTAGAATGGCAAACTATGTTATCTATGTAGGTTCATTGCACTTTCATTTTGCCCAAGGCCAGTGCAGATTCTGTTTAGATTTTCTTCCTTTTGCACTACCATTTATGGTTTATAAGGCTTCTCTATTTGAAAATCGAAGTGTGAATTTGAATTGTAATTTACCAACAAAACATTTTAAAATGTTAATTAGTAATTACATCACTGCTTGTCCTTTGTTTAACAAACGTTAATACGTGCCGAATAGATTAATAGCTGGAAAATCTACAATATTATATTTTTCTATTTGAATTGTAATCGTCGAAATAATTTGCTTAAATTTAAAATGATATATTGTGGACATTAATAATTATTTTTTTATAAAAATTATTATTAAACATATACTACAAATCTAATATTTTGACATTCTACAAAGGCCAATTCTTTCTACGTTCGTGACTACATTTTGACGTCTTCGTTTCGCCACGTGCTCATTAAACATTAAATTATGCTATGTTGGTTTCCTATGTAATGTAGTCATTTTGTGGTAATAAACTGGAAACGTTAAGAGGTCTTTTGACGTCATAAGGACTTCTCAGGGGATTGGGTAATTTTGTATCATTAAGAATTTTGTTTACGGTGTTTTATACGAATATATCATAAGACTGGTTCAGTTTAATATTCAAAAGTTGAAAACCGTATTTCCCGAAAATTTAAAAATGATTTCCTCACTTTATTACTATTATGATCTTCTAAAAATGCTGTTTTTATTTTACTATTATTATTGTTATTATTTTTATTATTATTATTTCAATGTTGTTTTTCAGGACACTGTAATAACAATAACAATGGAACATAATGTTGAATAATAAATATAATTTCAGCGAAATGTGTACCAAAATTATATATTCACACTTCTGTTACAATTATAATGGAACCTTTACATATGATAAAAGCAGAATCTCAATTAAAACATTATTAATTGGAAAGTTTCATCATCAAACAATACCCCATTGTAAAGAATTCAAAATCATTTTGACTTGGAAAATATAATATTTGATTTCCAGCTTTGTTTAATTGGACGCCCTAATAGTGTCCGTTAAAATTTGTTGCTCGATATATTTCTATTCTTGAAATATTTGTTTATTACATTCGGATCATTGAATTGAAAAATTTAGAGGTTTGCTATCAGTTTTAAATGAAATATTTAAGGCGAACATTTGAAATGAATATAAATAATATTGTTAATAGAAAGAAACATAAACAAATTAAATTTTCATTTATATCATTTATTTATTTATAATAACGTGTTGTCTTATATGTGAAAGAATATAATTTTATATTCACAGTCAGTTCATTGGTAAGAACAAAATTGTGACTCGATTCCCCTCCTTTCAGGTTACTACACTCCGTCTTTCCTGTTTCGGGAAGGGTGAGAGCTCTAGGGTGTAAACACCTAACTAAATTAGAACGGCCCTAATGTTTATATTTGTTTATCTCACAAAGTTACAAAATATTTTCATACTTTCAGCTTATGCCTATATGTATAAAAACGGTAAACAAAAACAATAAGTTAGTGCATTTGATAGATGCTCTATGGAACGTGTATTTGGACTTTTTGGTAGCTCGTATATAATTTAGTATTTATTAAACAGTTAGTTTACCTACCAGTTTAATAAAGTACATATTTGCCATTAAAATTGAGCAAATGTTTCCTAAGTTGATGAGTAAAAATGAGCATTTATGGGTCTGCCTAGTTGAGATATCATATTGGTCAAACCGTTAAAGTAAATTCCTCTTTACAATATTACTCTGTCTATATTTAAACTAAATGTTGTTTCACATGAAATCAAAACTCGCCTACAATGGTATAATTGGCCCAATTAAATTTATGCGTTCTCTAAAATGTCAATAAATGATGCGATAGGTGCTCTTCTAATATTTCTTGTCCTCCCCAGCAAATTTTCTGGACCTAACGATTCTTTTGATTTGTTATTCTATTTCGCTCAGATGCCTCTAATAACGTTGCTTGTATGCACATGCATATATTTAGAACGTTGACATTCTTGCGATTATTAGACAGGCTCTGAATACTCAAATAAACCCAAAAGTTTACTGTGTTTGACAGTAAACGAGGTTACAGCATAATAAGGGGAATTTCCACATGGAATCTAATTTTGAAATATGTAGGTAGGGTCTATTTTGCACAAAAGTCTGCATGTTATTTTAAATAGAATTTCTCCTTAGGTTACATTGAATTTTTAAATGTTTTCCGTACTAGTTTCGTCTCAAGCGGTTTGCCAGGTAATTTTTCGAGTCATCGTAAGAACTACGTAGAAACCCCTGACCCAAATAAAGCTTTTGTTCCAGAAAGACGAGGCAGAAGTACACAAGTGGGGACTAGGGATTTCCTTCAACAATTGAGTGGGCTATGTAAAAATATTGTTATTTGCACACAGGCCTTAAGATAAGGAAATAATTGCGGCCCTGGGAAACTCTATTTATCACTCGATTTTCTTGCTCTCTGTTCTTTTGCCATTCGTATTTTGAAATTTGAATTTCGTTTGACTCTGATACGATAAATATTTAATAACCAATGCTGTTTGAAGAATTCGCATTTATTGCACGTCGCGTGAATTTTTCACCGACCACCGTACAAAAATGTAAAATACTATTCCGAGAAAGAAATATGATTTGCGCTATTCAAAATATGGGTGTGTAAAAAGAACGTCGTTCAGTATTCCAGGACTTGGCTTCTATTCACTGCAAAACGGGCAACGAATTTTTCCTATATGGCGGATTTAAATTGTATTTTTAAATAAAGTCGTACTTGTTAGGGAATTTTTATTGCCTCATATATGTATATATCACAGCGATAGTAAACAGAAGTTATGAAAATTGGCACGATTTAAGATGATTGTGAAAAATAGTCTTTACTGTTTCTCAAACTCTAACCGTTTAGGAAAGTTTTGGGTTAAAAAAAAATGATAAATATATCTAGTCCCTTATGTTATAAATTTCTTTCACAATAAGGTTGTAACATGGGATAAACGAATCCATTTTCTTCTTATCAAGCCGCTGAGGAAGCCCTCAAGGTTTCATTGAAAACTGCGCCCATAGAAAGTATACAAAATGTCTTCAATTTCTTGTTCTTAAATCTGTTTGCCTTTTTTTTCTAAACATTGCTATATTATCTACATATTATAGTGGAAATTATTGAAATCAAATTATATAAGCCCGAAATATAAATCGATGAACCCTTTTAACTTCCCTTCGACTTTAATGGAGCGAAAAGTTTCGACCTGAAATTAAGTCAATAAGTTAGTCTACCAGTACCGGGTTGAACATTTTTTATGATCTAATTCATTAACAATAGCCCTATTTATACATAGACCAATAGTTAATAATCCAATAAATAATTAAGAATATGTGATTGGGTTCATGCTTGTTTTATTGAATGGTTATTATCGGTTTATTGATTGATTGATTGAAATTACCTCGGGCATGAACTCTGCTTTCAATACACCCATAGCGATAGGATAATATGAAAACCAATCAAATTTTACATTGTTTAATTGATGAATTACACATCAATAAACGATTCGGCTGGAAATAAACATAGGTAATTATTTTTTGGTGCATGATTGATAAAATTCCAGATATTTATTACATATCTACTTTTAGTTCTGGCAAACATTTTATGTAAGCGTGGATGAAATCTTTTTAATAAAACTGGATGCGGATGATTTTTCCAAAGATATTGCTGTTCTTTTAGAAGGAATAGGTCTAAATTCTATTTCAAACCTTTGTTTCCTCTATTATTAGCTAAGGAAAAACGATTCGTACACAATTTCCGTTTTATAAGCAATATTTCCTTGAGACCTGTTCCAATAAATTTCAATTTAAGTATTTTATATGTGGCCATTAAGGCTTTCTATTGAAAGGTTCATCTAACCGGAATTAATCGTATTGTAGGGATTTTGTTCAAAATCAAATTTACTTGAATAGGATTTTCGATGAAAATGTTAAGTGGATACTTTAGAAAACCTATCAAAATCGGTTTAGATAAATTTCCTAAAGTCAAATTGCTAAATTTCCCCATTTCCTTTTCAAATGAAGAAATTGAATTGGAAAAAGTAGTTTCAAGAAAAATCTTTATATGAGATTTTTTCTCTACGAGTAATAAAGATATTTCGAAAAAGACTATTATATATAAGTGAACGTGCTTTTAGTCTATATTTTAGATGTAAATCATGTCAAGAGCTTTTGATATAAGCAGATACGAATTTTGTTCTCAACTTTCCAGTAGTTTCGAAACAAGAAGAAACTTTCAAACAAAAAGTACTTAGAACTTCTCTAAACGATGCCTAAATTAATACAAACATTTAAAATTAACAATAGTTCACTATTTGAAACTAGATAACAATCAGATAACAATGAATAATGAAGCTGTGCAAGCGAGTGAACTTGAATTTTAGAACTGGTTTTCTATAAAAAAAAATGTAAGTTTCCACTGTTTAAAACGTGCTTTTTCCATAAAATTGTATTTCACTTTTCATTTTATGTGGTTGATTTTTGTCTGCATATCAAATACGTATGAATATTCTTTGTTCAAATACTAGCCTCAGATTCTCTGAAAATATTATTTTACCGGACACCTTTCTTGTTTCAGATTTATTTTATATTCACCCCTCTGGACTTTGTGATAAGTGACTGCAAGATAAATATTTTAGGCAGAATTTAACAGATATTCCACAATTAGGAACTCAGTAATCTGGTAAGAATATTAATTTTTCATTATTTTAAATATCGGGGTCACCGTTTGATTGTCATAAAAACTGGATTTTCTTTAATGCACTTACAATCAGTGATATACAAATTATAGCGCATTAAAAATTAATTGATTTCAATAATAACACAGGCCTACAAAATTAAACTTTGTGAAAGCTTTTTGCACTATTCTATCTGTACTTTATGTATTCGGGTGCGCTGAATTCGAAAATAACACCGAAATTGCTGTACCACGTCAGAATTTCGAGAAATTTAAGTTTGAGTAGTGAAAAAATGGTGTTTTAAGCCGACTTCAAAAGCTTATATCTGAGAAACAAATATTTTTAAATAATTTTTGGTGGCGGCATTATATAGTGCCATTCTTCCTTTTCAAAATGCATTGTCGATTTTTATTATATGATTTCTTTTCGCTGATATATTCAAGTTTGAAATTGTATAGTTACACGCATGTGCCGAGCTGCTTTTCATAAGCCACCTAATTAACCATACCTGGCAAATTCACATTTGTCATATATATCTGACAGTAAAAAAAAAACTTTACGAAACACGTAAGGATTCCTTATTATTATTATTATTTATTATTCAATGAGTGGGGATTTTTATCTAAAATAAAATGAAACAATGATATAATGAAATTATGCTATGGCAAAAGAAATACCTTTTTAAAATACTCTAATAGATACCAATCCAGGAATATCAAAGCAGTACATCGTGTTTACAGATTCTGCGAAATATGGAATAAATGTATTTTTTACCACAGTAGTTTTTTTGTTCTCTCCAAACCATGGGAGCACCAAATTTTAGAAATATTCTACGTCCTTTACACCATTTTCTTAGATCTTCTACAAAAACGAAACATATCTGATGGGAAACCACGATTTTTCTTGATCACGCAACGCTACTCCAAAATAGACAAAGTATGCTTTTTTCCCAAAGTCTGTAATGTTCAATTCAATTTTTCCGGATTTTCTATATCATATAAGTTAGAACTTACTAAAAATAACCGTAGGAACGAATTAATATGAAATTGTGGCGTATACGTCAATTTATAATGTCCCAACTTTATATTTATAAAATTTATATACCTATATCCGTATATATTTCTGTTTTCGCACTGATTCATTCTTTTTCCTATTGTTTTTAATCAGCCAAAATTATGCCTCCTTATACATGTGTCAACTCTGCAGACATTTTTTGCTATATATGTGGTGAGTTTACAATTTCAAAACGTCGAAGGAACATCACAGACTTTGTAAAAAAAGCTTACCTTGCTTATTTTGGGGTACCGGTACGAGATCAAGACAAACCGTTGGCTCCCCATCAGGTATGTTTTATTTGTGTAGAAGATTTAAGAAAATGGTGCAAAGGACGTAGAATATCTTTAAAATTTGGTGCTCCCATGGTTTGGAAAGAACAAAAAAACCACTGTGACGATTGTTATTTTTGTTTGTGTGACGTGAGTGGGTATAACCTGTCTCTTATACTCAAATAGATGTGTATAAGAGACAGGCATTATATAGTGCCATTCTTCCTTTTCAAAATGCATTGTCGATTTTTATTATATGATTTCTTTTCGCTGATATATTCAAGTTTGAAATTGTATAGTTACACGCATGTGCCGAGCTGCTTTTCATAAGCCACCTAATTAACCATACCTGGCAAATTCACATTTGTCATATATATCTGACAGTAAAAAAAAAACTTTACGAAACACGTAAGGATTCCTTGTTACATTAAACAAAGCATATGCTCAATGGCCCCATATAAGGTTTATTTTAAAAACGATTTTACTAGTTTTTTATTCAAATATATGAATAATAAGTATTTATAATTTAATAGAAGCTTTATATTCAATTTCTTTATGCTCATGGATATTATGGTCCTTAAAAGGACCATAATAAGGACCGTTGTCTCTTTTCTTTGGCTGAATATTAAAAAAACATTTAAACGGCTAAATGACGATTCTGATCTAAAACAAAACGAAATACTATAATGATACGATGAAATTATGCTATGGCAAAAGAAATACCTTTTTAACTATTCTAATTTCAAAGACAAATGTTAGGGTATTTACAAACAGCTCAATGGGTGGGGATTTTTATCTAAAATAAAATGAAACAATGATATAATGAAATTATGCTATGGCAAAAGAAATACCTTTTTAAAATACTCTAATAGATACCAATCCAGGAATATCAAAGCAGTACATCGTGTTTACAGATTCTGCGAAATATGGAATAAATGTATTTTTTACCACAGTAGTTTTTTTGTTCTCTCCAAACCATGGGAGCACCAAATTTTAGAAATATTCTACGTCCTTTACACCATTTTCTTAGATCTTCTACAAAAACAAATAGATGTGTATAAGAGACAGGCATTATATAGTGCCATTCTTCCTTTTCAAAATGCATTGTCGATTTTTATTATATGATTTCTTTTCGCTGATATATTCAAGTTTGAAATTGTATAGTTACACGCATGTGCCGAGCTGCTTTTCATAAGCCACCTAATTAACCATACCTGGCAAATTCACATTTGTCATATATATCTGACAGTAAAAAAAAAACTTTACGAAACACGTAAGGATTCCTTATTATTATTATTATTTATTATTCAATGAGTGGGGACTTTTATCTAAAATAAAATGAAACAATGATATAATGAAATTATGCTATGGCAAAAGAAATACCTACAATTCAACTGAATGGCTTATATTGTCTTTTTCTCTTTGTAGAGAAGCTGCGCGTTAACGATTTTCGTTTGTGATGAGCTTCTGGGAGTTCTCGGTGAAGGTTCCAACAGTAATCTCCCATCATATTAACACTCCAGCGACCCTGGTAGCGTAATTCCATGGATTTCATGTCCTGGTGAAACCTTTCACCTTGCTCCTCACTAACGGCACCCAAATTTTCTGGAAAGAAGTCCAAATGAGCATCCAAAAAATGGATTTAGCCGTTTAAATGTTTTTTTAATATTCAGCCAAAGAAAAGAGACAACGGTCCTTATTATGGTCCTTTTAAGGACCATAATATCCATGAGCATAAAGAAATTGAATATAAAGCTTCTATTAAATTATAAATACTTATTATTCATATATTTGAATAAAAAACTAGTAAAATCGTTTTTAAAATAAACCTTATATGGGGCCATTGAGCATATGCTTTGTTTAATGTAACAAGGAATCCTTACGTGTTTCGTAAAGTTTTTTTTTTACTGTCAGATATATATGACAAATGTGAATTTGCCAGGTATGGTTAATTAGGTGGCTTATGAAAAGCAGCTCGGCACATGCGTGTAACTATACAATTTCAAACTTGAATATATCAGCGAAAAGAAATCATATAATAAAAATCGACAATGCATTTTGAAAAGGAAGAATGGCACTATATAATGCCGCCACCAAAAATTATTTAAAAATATTTGTTTCTCAGATATAAGCTTTTGAAGTCGGCTTAAAACACCATTTTTTCACTACTCAAACTTAAATTTCTCGAAATTCTGACGTGGTACAGCAATTTCGGTGTTATTTTCGAATTCAGCGCACCCGAATACATAAAGTACAGATAGAATAGTACAAAAAGCTTTTTGACTGTAGGCCTGTGTAATTACGTATATGTTTTGAATGATCAGTGATTTTGATAACAATAACAACCTCAATAAAAATACCTCAGAATTAATGTTCTTATGACGTGTTTTACCAGAAATTAATGCTTTGAAACACAAGGGAGTTCTGTCCTAGAAGCAATCAAGGGATATCTATAATTTCACTTTTACGATAGTTTGACTTCCTACGATTATATATTTTTTCCTTAAATTTGTTAAGAAAATTTAATGAAAATTTTTAGAATTTTTTTCCAAATTTAGCACCTCACAGAATAACGTTGTGTACAGGAGATGGCGCCAAGGAATTCAAGAGTTCTTGGTATTGATTAAACGAGTGGCAGCATCTTGTGAAATTTTGTTCAAACTTTAAGTTGCACGAACAAGTTGTAGATGACGACACACATTTATACAGAGTTACCAACTCTACAGTTTCTTTGATTTCTAATATCCAATTTTAAGATTCCTCTCACAAAACCTATATTTTCTTGCTTAGAAATAATTGCTTCCCTACTACAAACTTCAAATCTTAAATCTAATAAAAATTCTTTTTAATGGAATTCTAAGTTTTTTTTAGTTTTTGCTATTTTTAAAGGATTTCGTAAAGAATTTTTATATTTTTTATATTTACATTTATATCAATTTTGTTAAAAATATCAAAGTAGTTAACAAACGATACTGAACGAAACGGTTTAATGTTGAATTATTGTGTTAAGCCATTTCGATCAGGTTGGCCTAAGAATCAACTTTCGCCTGCAATGGTAGTAAAAAAAACCTGGTTACTGGAAATTCCGAGTTATTGCTACATAATCAGAAAATAATGGCATTTATCTTTCCATCATTCATCTTCATTTTCTTCCCTCGCAGTCAAGACTCTAATTGAGTGTCTGTGTGTAAAAGTATCAAGAGAGAATTCTTGAAAACTCGGCGAAAACAAAAATTTCAATTTCTTTAGTGCATTCTAGGGATTTCTGGATTTTCCAATAGAATCCGCTCAAACCATAAAAGGGCAAATTGTTTTTGATGATGAATATGTTTTTTTTTTGGTGGATAATGTGGCTTTCCACAAAAATGAGTTATACACGTACTAAAATCATGGTTTTTAAATATCTTATATGTACTTACAATTAGTATTTTCTAGTTGTTTGCTGAATTTTCTAGATCAGTTTCCAGTCCTCAGTAACTCCGTGGCAAGAATGCTTCGTTTCCATCATTTTTTTGTTCATTGTGTCAGCATTTTTTTATGGCAAAGCACTCAATTCGCATGAGGTAGTTGAAAACAAAAACCTTGGCAATATTACAGTGAAAATTGCGTCATTCACAAATCGATTCTTAGACCTTGACTGGCTAAAAGAGGGAAATTCAGGTCACACTCAGTCCTGAAATCTCTTGGTCCCGTGGACCTATCCAACAATAACTTGATTATTATAGTTTATTAGTCTGTTTTATTTCTTTTCTTTAACAATTTATTTGTCATTAGAATAGAAATTTTTTCACTCAGTCAATCGGAAACTAAATTTATGATAACTTGAACAACTTTGGCTACGTTGGAGTTGCATGTAGTGCCTTTCAACTATTTAAGTTTAAGCCGGTTCTGATTAAGTTTGCGGCTAAATCGAAATGGAACTGTCTAATATGAGATTACAATATGCAGAGTAGTTAGATAACTTAAACTGATCATAAATTTTAGTCTGGAAATTGGAAATTAAAGTCGATTCAAATAAAAGAAATTGATATTCGGGCATTTTAAAAGAAGATATTCATAAAAATTTAACCAAAAACTTAACCCAAGTTGGAAATTTTTTCCATTTAATAATTAAACGGGTACATGGGGCTGGAAAGAGGAAAACCTCAAAGGAAAAATATATTCGAAGTTATTAAAAATAATTGGATTTAGCTTTCTCGATTCTCGGTAAAACTTATTTTTATATCCCATCTAAATTCCGAACTACTGCAGTAGTCGATTCCGAAATATCATCACGTTTTAATTTTCCGAACGAAATCGGATTTCCATTTGAAAGCCGCTTTTCCACCATTAATCTGTATATGTTCTAATATTTTTTTTTCGCATATTTATAATGGTTTCCTTCAGATTACTACTCTACTGGTAAAAGAATAGAAAAAAAGTAGTACTTTCCTTGTCTTGTGTGTGTGTTTCCTTTATGAAATTTAAATTAATACATGCCAGAAAAAAGTAACATTACTGATATCTGGACTAATATGGATCGATATGGTATAAACGTTAACAATTTGATTTTTCTCTATCCTCTATGTTTTCTCTATATTTTCCTCTATATTTCTTCTTCTATGTTTTCCTTTATCCTTTTCGGCATTGCTTTTGAAAAAGATTTTCACAGTGCTCGACGAAATCTTCATACTAGGCACATACTATTGCAGATAACATTTTAAAATCTTCATCCATGCTTTTTAAACTCTTTAAAATATTTTATTTTCACTGAATTCCTTTCTTTTACACAAATTTATAGCTTCCGAGCAATTTAGCAGCATTATTTTAAAAGTCTATTCATTTTGTAAAATAAATGACGACAACTTGAACACGCATCGACCGGCATTTATACGGGGTAATAAAATTCATATGATACTGTTCTCGTGGTATTACTTGAATGGGAAAACGGTGAAAGACAGAGTCACCCGACGCACGTTTAATGATCCATTTCGATTTAATGGACAAACGTTGGCAATTCAAAAACCTCTAAAAGCGGAAAAAGGGTTTTTATTTAACGTACGTTTATATTCAAAACGAAAAAAAGGATCGACCTGTCCTTTTTTTATATTGAAATATAAATTTTTAATTTTATTTTTCCAATGTTAAGCAAGAAATTTCTTTTTATTTTTATTTTATTTTTTTTTTTGTAGAAAAAAGATAAAATTATTTGTTGAACAAGAACGAGAGTTTTTCTATCCGAAGTGACTAAGAAAATTTTCCAAATAGAACGAGGCTAAGCAATAAAATAGTCACCTCAATCATCCGACCGCAGATGTTATTGGACTCATACCTTAATACTCATAAATGGATTTTGAAATATTGAAAAACTAAGTTCCACCTCATAACTCAAAAATGTCCTTCAACTTTTAAACATTTTTCTATTGCACTCTCTTATTAGATATACATTTTACAGAATGTTTCCGTTCTTTTCCAAAAACCCTATAGATAAATTTAATATCGATGAAGTTCATATCAAAGTTTATTTATATTTGAAAGTTGTCGAAATCCGGTGTTATTTTGAGTCAAAGCCATCGTAAGCCTTTCTAAGGGTAGTTTCGTAATAAGCCTTAGGCAAAGAGAGACCCTCGGGGCTTCCCTGGGCCGGCGACTGGATCAAACGTAAATTCGTGTGATTTGGTTTCTCGCCTCAAGGAAATATCACAATATACTACTTTAGTTATAGACAGTAAATATAGAAATTTGAATAAATTACGATGTTGGGCTTATTCATAAAATATTTAAAAACTTTACAAGTAACAGTTTTATTTATAGCTATGTATATTTGTCCTAAAAATGTTTCTAAAATGTATTACTTCTGCGTCAGTTCCTTGTGAGACACTGACGTTTCGCTGTTTATCTTGAGAGCCTCTTCAGACCATTGTTTGAGACCTCAGCTGAAAAAGCTGTTAGGATAGACAGCGAAACAATTGATGCAGGAGAACCCAGAACTAATACATTCTCAAACATTACATCTTGCTTTGTTTCAAAATTAAAATCTAATCAGGTTAAATTGTAATCCTGATAAAGATTCGAAACTAAATCATTCTGACATAACAAACTGATATTTTAAATAATAACATATTTGTATTAACAATCAGCGCAGTTGGCGTTCAAAAACTCCCAACGGCGTCGTCGTCGTCATCTCGGCGCCTATCCAGGGCGGCGTCGGCAGCGCCGCGTTAGAGAACAGGTGGACAGAATGTCTTCTGCTGCCGTCGAAGAACGCATTGTTCGCGAGTGAAATCGTATTTGCGTATCAACCTGATTTTAATATTAAGAAGACAAGTTGAAAACATTGACAACATCAAATATTAACAGTATGGCAGTCGGTGAGTTCAGTACCATACGAATTGAAATGAAACAGGCATAAATTCTTAATATTTAATTTTGATATTTGTTTTTGGATTATCTGCTTATCGCTTATTGTTATTTCATGTCATGGAACTTTTTATTCTTAATAGAATCATTTCTAAAAGGCACTGGACAGTACAGATGGCCTGCAAGTTGAATATTTTTACATTCGATGGTAACTGAACGCGAACCATTATTTTAGATATGACAATAGAATTTTTGGAGCTGTCGATTGAGTAATTCGTTCATAACTTTTTCAATTTCATTATTCAAAATACTTATTTACATATATTAAAATACATGTTGAGACATGAGATCGAACATTGTTGTGAAGCAGTGTATGCACCTAATAAATTATAGACGTTTCTTCCTACTGCTTGATGATGCATGTTCAGGCTTCCGTTGTACAGGTTTGCATGTATATTAACTATTAGTCTTATAAACTGTATTAATAGGGATCTTTTGTGCTAAATAAATTATATCACTTTTTGGATGGTTGAAAACAATGACTTTCGTATTGATAAGAAAAAGTTATTACCAGTTTGTCCGTACTCTATGAGGTGTGGCAAAAACTTATCCGCAACCATTTTTAATTCAGAGACGAACACTAAAGAACTCATTGCACATAATCTTCACCTATCCATCATTCTCAGAATTTTATATAAAACGTTCATTTAAGAAATTACATGATTTTTCCTGCTCAATTAGGTCTTTTTTATACAACACAGTCGAAAATTTCACATAAGCCAGTTATTAATGAAACTACATATAAACTGTAGTTAAAAATTCATAAATTTACAAACATATCACCGAAGTGACGTAAATAAAAGAAGTTGCCATCACAACCAACTCAATTATGATTACTATTTTTAGAGCATACCATTCTGATGTAAATTATGAGAAAATGTTTTATTTTTTTATTGACTTTCATAATATGGTTTACTGCTTTTGGCAGCAATTTTTACTGTAATTAATCCGAGTTGTTGTAAGTATTTAAATTTTAATTTTAACATCAAATGAAGATGTGAAATTTTATAATTTTCTATTTTTATTGGAGAGAAAGTGAATTCAGGACAGAACGTACATAAATGCAATTTCCTCGAGCTTTTCAGTTCCTACTTAAGCAAATTTTCATTTAAATAAAAGTGTAGACGACAAGAAAATTGGCTTGCTTCCCGATGACAAAAGAATTTGTCTGATAATAATTAGGTTCATAAAACTTGAAATGTATATGTATGCCTCCCAAAAGGTCAAAATGTTTTGATATTTATATCTTGAAATTGGAGTTGTCTTTTCGTTTCGAGAATTATGATTAATGAATCATTGTTGCTCGAAATAGACAGTCCATTCTAATGTTCGTTCTAGAAAAGTCCTTATCGTTTTAGTTAAAGATTCACGTGTCGTGAAAAGTCCATTTCATTTTCAGAATCTTTCATTTTTACACGTACACAGCAATAGTGTCCAATTTTTTTCTCATTGATGCCTTATTGTTGTTGTTTTCAGTTTCCGACGTTCGGATGGGATAGGAAACTTTCGGCCCCTTCTTATTTAATTACATTTAAGGAGAACTGTGAACGTCTTGGTCTTTAAAAATACATTAAAAAATACAATTCACAGGGATCCCTTGACGTATTTAAGATTTTCCAAAGAATTTCCTACAAATTTTCCTTTTAACATATACATATAATATGTATAGGGTATTTCATAATGAGATGTCGATATTTCATTCGGGTGTGTTTTTCAGGGTGATTCCATGTGTTATTCTAAGAAGAAAAGGTTCAAAATGTTTATAGGACAAAATACAGAATGTTAAAATTTGGAAAAATTTCTATTTTTCTTTATAATTTTGATATTCTTTAAGGTATCTTTAGACTTTAAAATAATTTAAAACAATCTACAGAGTGTTATTATTTTTGAAGTCACTACTAGTTTTATCCATCAAAACTTGAGACGTGAAAACAATTGAAATTGAAGTGCGTATTAATGGTTTATTTCGACTAACTTGAAGTAACTTGAAAACGTTACCAGATGCCCATAAAATGTAAGAGTTAGAATACAGGGTGTTAAGTATGCAGACAAACTTTAAGGGGTGAATCTTTGAAGAATTTCAACATAAAAAGTTCACATTAACATGGATCCGCAACGGCAATGTTTTCGAGATACAGGATGTTCAAATTAAAATTTCAATTTCGTTTTTTATTATATTTTTGGAAAATAATGCAACAATCTAATGTTGAGGAGTTCGCCAATCAAAATTAAGGCGAATTAATGCATTTATTGCAGGAAGCGGTGGTCATTTTCAACAATCATTGTAAATATTAATAATTTATTATTAGTAATAATATTCAATTTTGTTTTTTTTTTCAGAGTTTAATTGTTTGATATTTGTTATTTTGTTAGTAAAAGTTCAAAAAATTTTAATTTGGATACTATATCTCGAGTGCTAAACCGTTGCGGATCTACGTTAATATAAACTTTTTATCTTAAAATTCTTTAACGATTTATCCCTTAAAGTTTGTCTACGCATTTAATTAACACCCTGTATATTCCACATAGCACAAGGATTAAAAAAAATATACTAGTGAATGTCAATGGCGCAGCAGAAAGAAAAGTTCAGGTTTATAAAACTATTAGTGACCCAAAAAATTACAACATTCTGTAGATTATGTCAAATTATTATAAGACCTGAAGNGTTTCCAAGAAAAAAGTACGAGACGCAAGCCCCAAGGTGTTTACTTAATTGAATTTATTTTAGGGAAAATTGACAATAAAGGACAAATTTGAATTGCACTAAAGTTGATTCTTAACTTTACTAATGGCACCTTATTTAAACAATAGTTTTTCCATTACATTTTCTTGTATTCGTTGTGAGTGGCAAGCAAAAGTGTTTTTCTGTTAGGAACCTCCAGGGAAATAAATATCCGAGTTAGCTCTCTGTATTTTCACCTCCAAAAATTTACTTTTTAATTTTTGAGACGAAAAAAAAATTATCTAGCTACGTTTCTCTACTCTTCTTTTTCTAACATTAGATAGGAACAACTTTTGTGAAATTGAATTACCTTCAGTCACTTGGAATCTCGCCAGCTGAAGTCTCGTAAGAAATCAAGAACTGTATATTGTTTCTTTTTTTTTTCTTGGTCTCAAAAGAAATACATAAAAATTATTGAGCCTTTTTCCTACGGTTAAACGCCACGTTGTGGAAAACTTTCGAAAAATACGAACAAAAAATTCATACTCGCACCACAAGTCCGAAACAATTTCCTGCGAAAAAGACGCAATATGATATTGATTATATGTAACACGTACATATATAGTAAACGCTTCCAAAGGAAAAATAAAAACTTTCCTCGTCAGCTTTTATATACGCTCTTGCGTTCATATCTTCCAATTTAGGGGGCGGTTCGTTGTAGTCCTAAGATGATGCACAGCACATTTTGAGGCATGCACCGAACTTTTGCGCCGCCCAGGCCCAAAAGTTCGGCAAAGTAATTTAAAACGAAAGCAAAAAGAAATTGTCCACGAAGGAAATATGTGGGGTGTCTGTTTTCCTTAAACTACCTCTTTATTGTATGAGGCGTTACGGGGGTTGTTATATTTATTAACCACGGTTAATAGTCTCTTTTTCTGCTGCACTGCGCCATAATAATTAGTTTTAATTATGTATTCTCAGCAGTGTCTCAGGGCATAAGTTTGAGATGGAAGGAAGTCTTGGTTCTGTGGTTAGTGTCTAATTGAGCACGTGCTTTTACCTCAAAACCCATCAAAAGCATCCCGTGTCGTTAGTAAAGACTCTAATTTTATGTCATTTTTTTACTTTCCCATTTAATTTCATTTTTTCATTATGTTTTTCAAATTTCATTAATTTATTTTTCTTTAATTGGATAGGTAATTTAGAACCCCAACCGTTGGAATGAAATAATATCGCAATTTTAAATGAAGTGTCTTTCTTTGTAGAAAAATTAAAAAGTTATCTTGAATAAATTTCTTTATTCTGCGGTAGTGTCAGTCATCCAGCCTTTCAAGTTCTATTTGAATCAACTAATCCATTTCATTTTCCGTGAGTTACTTAAAACTTTTTTAATGAAAAACTTTTATACGTATTTTATCTATTTATTTACATTTTTTTTAATGTTTCATCGTATTTTTAATGTCAAAATCCTTTAAAGTGCTACTATCTTTCAGTAATGCAAGCATTTAATCTAGCCATTACTCACGTTAATGGCAGTGCATTATATCTATAATTTGATTACCCAAGACCAGTTTGTTGATGGTTCTCGCTGTACAATCCATAATTTAAGATCAGCCAAGCTTGAGCTGCAATTTCGTTAGAACATTATCGCTATATCATGTTCAGGAATGAAATTGACAATGCCCTGTATATAAAATAATAGATTGTACTGTTTTAAATAAAAACTTGCTATAAAGTGATGGAATTTAAAATATGATCACAATCAGTTAGAAGCCGTCTCGCCGCTGACCCAAGCAACTATTATCAAATCGGTAGTCGTTTATTGGGTAGACGTGACGAACTGTAAAAAGTCAGCAGTGATGGCAATCGATTTTCGATTAACCTGAAGACAAGCCGGAAATGTTGGCCTTAAAAAGGTCGAGAAATCGGTTGGAAAATCGAGTATTAATCGCTGAATCAAATTTTAATCAAGCAATCTTCTCTATTGTATTAGATTTTGTTATAAATCGAGCATGACATGGAAATTAAGTATTGGAAAAAATACATATTGATCAAGTTGCTTGCAGTGCAACCGTTCTGGAAGTGATTTTTATTTATTTTAATATAACCGGTATAGTTTACGATTCACTGCTCAAAGAAAAGAAACATTCAATTTTTGAATTGGTGATTGCAAGAAGGTGCCCATGTTTTATTCATAAATCCTTCTTCCAGTTACTTCTTCAATTACTCTCAACTTTTTTAACTATTATTTTATAGTACATAAAACTTGCGTAATGAAAACAAAAGAAAAAACTAATATATTTTTTTAATTGACAAAAAACCACCGTTCGATTGAAAGGAATTTTTACAAAGTTTATAGTATTTTTTCCATAAATTTTACGAACATACTCTATAAATTTGTAACAATATTGTTCCATCAAGAAATATGGCATCCTAAAATATTTCAGGAATATTGCTCTAACAATAAGCTCAAAATCAACCTTCATAAATAAAGCTTTGTTCTATAATCTTCTAATAAATTTTGGTATTGTTTATTTTTCGGAAGAAATCTGAAAATAGCGAGTACATGTTCTTTTAATCTTTACCTTTTAGTTGGTCGTGTTAAATGGAAGTTTCGCGTGCCGACGAAAGCCTTTTATTTACCGAAAGATCCTGAGTTATTGTTAAGCAATTTGATTTGGTGGAAAATCCCTATTTCCAGAAATGAAACGCTATTTTCGCGCTCCTTAATATTGTTTGTTTATACTTAATGCGTTTCATAGGACAGATACGAGTAGGTACGCTCATAATTGAACAGTGACCTGTGTCAGTTACCATCAAAGTGAAACTAAAATTATTGTTTATTGAATGATGAGGGTAGAATTACCTGATTTCTCCAATTGTTATGCGTTTCTTAGCAGCTGTAGTCTTTTCAGTTTGGTTTCACAAATTCTATTACGCATCTATTGTTTGCAGCAAACACTAGACTTTTGAAAGTATTTCTAAACTTTTTTTTGCGCCACTTTGAATTGTAGAAAGAGCCAATAAACTGGAATGGTAAAGAAAACGAGTAGGCCGTCATAAAGAATGAAACTAGGACTCTCTTCACCTTCTAGTCTGTATTGGGTTTAGTCACGCATGATAAAGGACGGCAAGCATAGTCAATGGTGCATGATATAAAAATTTCTTGTACATAAGCCCAACTGTTGATCGAGCTATTGGAGTTACGCTATGGTTTGAGCCGTTACAATAGATCCCAGCCACATACACGTCATTTCAAAGGCCTCATCCAATTCTATTCCTTAGAAAATTGCAAAAATTTCCTTTTTTGCAAAATATGTATCTAATACCCGGTTGCGTGATGCAATATTAACTTGAATTACCCAGAAGAAGCTAAAAATCACGTTGTTATCATGATAAAAGTTCACAGATTGTCAGTAGATTGAACATGTGCTGGAAATGAGGACTTTTAAAATAAGGTAAAACCTCATTAAATTGACATAGCATTTTGTGATCAAGTAAAAGTAGATTGAGAGATACTTGGGTGCAGAGACATAGGATTATTTTGTAAAATTTTCTGCTTGTTCTGGTTTTTCTATCGCATATTTAGCATTTTTCTGTAAATTAATTTGGAATTTTTAGGAATAAACACTGATTAAATATCGTGGGAGAGAACGTTTTAATTTTTATTCTTGGTTACAAATTGGAAATTAAATTACGTGTGGGTTTCGTATCGATTCCATAATAGAGTTACCGTCATCAGGGGTGTATTGACTCGACGAAGCCTCGATTCTCGAAACAAATAACACAATGAAGTACACCCGATGAGACAATAAAGGTTTACTGTTATTACTGATAAACCTAAAGCTGTGACGTACTGAAACTGACCTAGATTGGAAACATGGATGTTTCAAATGAAAGGCATCGATCAAAAAAGGGATAATATTGTTTGTAAAACGGTCACAGAGCCTCTAAAGTATATTTATACGCTATTCAGTTCAAACTCGAAAAATACGATGCACTTTCAATGTTGCAACAAAAATTATTTTCTCATTTTCTTCAAATTTCATCAATACATAGTACATTTTTCGAACATGATCTCTAAAACATATCCGTCGTAAGTAAATTAATTTGACAGTTAATAAAGGAAAGAGGTTTCCAGTTTTCACACAACAGCAAACGCGACATCCGTAAAAAAAATTGTTAAAAGCATTTCACTTCTTTCACTTAAGAAATTACGTTCATACTAAAAGGTTTCGTAAAAGCATTTGTGGCCATGTGGAAAATGCTTTTTTTATAAAATTGATAAATGTGTTTACACCGCACATTTCCGTTATCAATTTTTGTTGTTGTTGTTGTTGTAATGTTGGCAATACATTTGGTTACTTTTTTTCTAATTTCTTTTTTGATTTCTATACATGTTTGGTGGATTTTTTAAAAATATTTGATGTGTTGCGTCGCACAATTTTTTCTTTTTTTTTTTATCAAACATGCCTTTCATTTTTCACTTTGAAAAATTTAAAATTTCTTGATAAATTCCGACAGTTTTAATGAATTATCGCCCGGCTGTTCGTCTTCCTTCTATACCCCACCGTTCAGGTATTTAATTAATGGCAATAAAATAATTAATTTACTTTTGTTGTAAGACTAAGGGTGCTACAGTGAACTATTTAGGCAATTTGGGGTTGGGACGTGTAGGCACGTACAATTTGAATTATTAGTCTGGATCATTTATCTCTTGTTTTGCGAATTAGTTCCTGAAGATTGCTAATATTCACTGGAAAATTGAAAATTATGAATAATTTTTTTCTCATTTGATATGAACAGCTCTTAACAAAACTGCAAAAGGTCCCTATTTATCAAAACTTGACAACTTGTCGATGTCTATCCTGATGAAAAATTAAGGGGTTTATCTGTGCCTGAAACCTACAATTTATAAATTTTGTGGCGAGGAGAAATCACATACAAGGACGCAATCAAATATTTATTTGCAACTAAATGCCTAAATTGAATTAGAACACCCACATCGAAACACAGAGTAAAATAGTTTACAATTGTATATGGGCTTTCGGTAGAAGCATGGGCCGGATCCTATTGCCAGCCTAAGTTGTCTTATGGTTATGACGAACCATAATGTTGCCAAAACCAAGTTACAGGAGCTAAGACCAATGTATGTCGCTGAATACTCACTTTAAAAGTTTTTTTGAAGATTACAATGGGACCTATAGAAATATAAAACACCGATTGAATAGTACTTGACATGCCACCTTTGGAGCATTGTGTATTAGGATTTAAAATCTATTGTGATTGGAAATCTCGAAGATGCACCATCTGGAAATAATAGTTCTAAATCGAGAAGATTTAACTGACGTAGTTGTCGAACATTTAAAGCCGATTCGGAACGCTGGTCTAAAATATTGAATTACAAGCAAAAAGATTAGGATATTACATATGGTGACATCTAGAAGATCCATTGTTAATTTTTATTCATGTTATTTAATAATAGTTATCTACAAATAGAATATACGAGTGCTGTACCATAGGTATCATTTGTTATCCACTGTAGATAACAACAGTGGTTGAAGATCTTTTTATCTGAACTTAAAATACTTAAATCGTTATTTTCTCTTTGTTAAATAGAATCCAGAACCCACCGTCTTGTAAATATGGATACCTAAGGGTATAAGGGGTGTCCCGTGATGTATGTGTCATAGGCTCAGGGTCCAATTTCAAGTCCAAAATGTCCAATTTTAATGAAGTGTTTGGAACTGAAGTTGTTCGACATTTTCAACTTGAAATTTCTTTGGCAATACAATTTGAAACTGTGACACATACATCATGAGACACCCTGTATACATATATAAGAACTTTCTAATGACTTGTAGCATAATATTTTTCATCTAAGCTAATTTCACTGCTAGAACTAATTTTCTAACGCATTATTTTTCTACCAATAACACGAATGACTAAATCGCATGCATGAAGCAGTTAAGGTTCTAATACAGAGACATGCTAATAAAATGACAAAGAAAAAGACTTATTGGGGTAAAAGCAATAAAGAAAACATTCTCATACCAACATAGATTAGTATACTTTATTTTTTTGTTACAGAAATTTTAAACGATGCGATTAAAGTCTTCCAATGGAGCTTTACAAGTGGTCTATAACAGAAACAACGATCCCTTGCAATCTCCCAAGAGAATCAATACAATACAAAATACAAATTATACTCAGAATTTACAGGTAAGACCATAATTAATTTTCTTTAAATTTAAACTAATTGTAAATGGCTAATGTATAATCAGCATGTAACTACGAATCAAATTTCCCATACTGCAAATAAGACCCATGAGCTAACCATTGATGATGTGACCGCTCTGAAAACTATAACTCAAGAGGTACATATATTAGTTAGCATAAACATTTTAAGCAACTTCTTGACTTTGCTTTGATTAGTTTCAAGAGTACCATTCCGGTCAAAAATCCCATTTTATCAACATTAATCGACTGAATATTAACAACACCCTGGCTACTCAGTTACGCATGCAAGTCCAACAAAAAAACGATCAACTCATGCTTCAATCTCCGGATGAAATTTTTATCGATGACGATGGTAAGTGTAGCATTTGTCTTAATGTAAATTAGACGTTTGACTATTTTCAGAAACCTTACAAAGTTGTGGTTCCTCAATTCAAGCCTCTCCACAAGAAGAAAATCGTCTATTTGATTCAGCTGATTCAGCAGATTCGTCTGATGAAGGCAATGACTGTTCGACAAATGGCAAACAAGCTCTTTTAAGGAGCTTTATCAATCCGAATTATCCAGGGTTTCAGCATTTGGCCCACACGTTAAACTTTGACGAGGACCATTTGACCGGTGGTGAAAATAACAACAATGAAAATTTTGAGGTTCGATCAAAGGCTTTCGAAACGAAATTATAACATTACATGAATGGTTTTTAAGATAACTTTAGATAAAATCGATAGCGCTAACGTAGTCGAGAACATTCAGAAGATATTTCAAGACAAGTCTTTGGGTTTACCTGATTCAGAATTGACCTGTGATCATCAAGATTCTAGTGAAGACAACTACAATACCAACAGTTCTGTAAGTGAAACCAGTGACAGTAACGAGTCTATTGGTGGCTCCAGCATCGCTGAAAATTATAATGTCCAAATTGATGAAAAAAAATTAATGGTCCAATTTGAAAAAAGCGATGTAAGAGGGTATTATTGATAATTTCAAAGCAAATTTAATTCAACATTTTAGTGTTCATTGCTTGATAAAGAGACAGAGTCAAATTTGGACGAACAACATACTAAAAGTTGCAATAGTGAGCCATTTTCATCTGAAAATCCAAAGAGTCCCGAAATTTTAAAGAAACAAGCCCCATATTCTCTAACTATACCAACTATTCTAAATGAAAAAAAGAAGCAACTTTAGCCCGGATGGCTAAAAATCTGAATGCCAGAAAAGCTTTAGAGTCCAAACAATCGAAAGAATCGGATCAAAGTAAAAATCAGTCAAATAGTGTAAGCTATAAGAAAATGGGTAAACAAGTACCATGTTTCTTGCCATTAAACAACATAGCAGCACCGAGTACCCAAGAAATCTCATCACCTATTGAAGATAAAATGGCAGATGCAACTTTATCAAATTGCCAAGAGGACATTATGAATATTATAATTGAGGAATCATCTAAATCAATGAATTTCGATCAAATGATTGATAGTGATAACAAAAAAGTCAATAACATGGACTCAGCTACTGAACTTCAACAAATTGAAACCCATATTAGAAAAATTAAATCGGAAACCATAAGTCATATGGAGAAAAACATTCAATACGGTAGGCATAGATAGAATCTTTCAATTAATTTGAGGAGTTTCCTTTGTGTTGTAAATGTTTTTTTTTTAGAAATGAATGCGCTCAGCATGCATTTAAGAAGACCAAAGGATTACAATCAGCAATGCGGTAGTTTGATTACGTTTCCTAAACAGGAATTTTCAAAAAGAGAAACGTTGAATAGGAGATCGGTTCCAGTATTTAGAGGCAGGAAAAAGCCTATAAATTCTGATTATTTAGGTAAGGTAGTAGTAATAATATAATCCATGACATAGCAACAATAGTTCGTTCTTGATTATATAGCTGAATTTGATGTCTTCAATATGGAAACAGCAATGCCAAAAATTGACTTGGAAGCGATTGAAAATCATTTGAAATCTGCTAAAGAAGATGAACGAAGGGTAAGTGAGAAAATATTTTTAAAAAATTATTCATTTTGAGCTTGATCTGGTCCTGTACTCGGTCAGTAGTTACTCCTACACCAACTTCTGTTTATTTCTCTGATTTATCAACAAATCACTCGTATTAGTCCGAAAGCAAACGTAATTAACACCACTTGCCACATTGGAAACACAAGGCTTATTTTAAAAAACCATATTACATTTGCCAAAATGATGCTTTTTCCTATCAATTACTCCATTACTGGCATTGGAAATTAAGCAAAAATAGAATTAGTACTAACAACAATTGATCCGCGTACTAAAAATACCCAAATCCATACATGATATAAAACTGAGAACGGAACAGTATTTGTTGATGTCGACCTGACGCAATCGTGAAACTGGGAATTGGGTTTGAAATTTATCCTCGTGCATATTTATTCCTCTATCTGATGTCATGTGGATCTCGGAATTTCAATTGCGAGAGCCCAGTCGTCCGGAAAACGAGCCATTTTTTTTTTTAACTTTGACCGTACTTTTTTTTTCGTTTTTTTGTGGTGAAATAAAATGCAAACATTTTTGTATCAATGTTTTAAAATTGTGTTTCTAGTCTTGGATATTTGAGGATTATGGAAAATTTACCTAAAAGTTACAATAGTAGAAAAAGCAACATGTATAAGGTACATTACTAACTCTCATAATATATGACTTTCAATGGGTTATGTATTTTTAGATATACATAAGTATTCACATTTTCTATCTCCACATAGTACATTCAACAAAAAACACCCATTTCTACAGTCCTTGAATTTTAGAAAATTTAATAATATTTTTTATTCCGAGTATATAAATTTAACAAACGTGCACACTCACAATGGAATTAAAATAGGAAAATCCAAAGTTCGATATTGATGTCGGATGTACCTTCTATTGAACATCAACTCCGAATTAAACTTTACAGAGTTGGTAAAATACCTAGATATAGTTCTGAATTCGAACTTGACCTGGATAAGGTTTTGAAGAAAACTGCTGTAAAACTTTGAGCTTGTAAATGGGCATTTCGTGCAATGTGCAGAATATCCTTCCATTGCATTGGCTGTGCATAACAATGCAGCAGTTGTTAAAAATATCAGCTACAGGAATAATCTAACTTGCCTTTCGGGGAGATTCGCCTGTCGGGGGATTACCGCGTTCTTGATGAAAATTACAACTAACAGCTAATTCTAGAATAGATTTTAGAACATAAGGGTCAAACAGATGGGCTTTAGACAGATGCAAAAGACTGATATCGCCAACTTAGAATACAGACTCTGTGGAAACGATGAGAACATCACTGCCAATGTAGTTTGTAGGTGCAATGCTCTTGTCAGCTGCAGAATGCAATACTATGAATATCTGGATCGAGGAAACGTGAATCATAAAAAGAACTGCCTGTCTTGGAATGCGATCTGCATCACCAATGTCGCATAATTAAGAAATTTGAACAATGGCTTATTGGCTCAAGTGTTAACCAATAGTTTTTCTCATTAAATTAGAATTAGGTATAAAAAATCGCAATATTCATGGGATGAGTTAATAATTACAGACCTTGCTGTTCACTCAATTGCTGTAGTGTTATTGTCATATTTGAGGTCACTTACACTAATTGTAGAACCATCCATAGTAAACAAATAACATAATACACTTCCATAAACTTCTAATTTATCCATAATAAACAATCTCCTACATCTGAAAATATTTTATATACATATATGTATATACAATAGTATATGAAAAGAGTAGAACTATATAGTTATTTAATTTTTACGCTCTAGTACTGTCGTATTTCATCACTTTTTCTACTTCCACTTCTTTCATTGAATCACGGATGGTAATCAACCTGTACAAAATTTCGCAGTAAATGTTCCATTGTTGTATCGCAACCGTTAGAGTTTATTTTGCCTTGATTAAAAGGATTTCATTGAAATTCAAAGAAATTATATTTAGCCATTGATTTTAAGTGATTTTTGTTTTGAAAAGGACGTGACAATGTAATTAACTCTTCATTAGAACGGATAAGTTTAATCAGTTCTCGAGAGACAACGCTTCGTAGTGCTACTTTTAAGAAAAAGTGCTTGGTAATATTTCGTTACATATACATATACAATATATGTACATGTATATAGAAAAAAAAGAAATAGTGATACTTTCTAACAAATACAATCAGATTTTTAATGGTTTCAATTGGCCAGTTTGCTATTGCTTCACTCATGTGTTATTCCAACAATAGCAACAGTAACGGCGAATATGGGTTATAACAAATTATCATAATTGGTCATTATCATCAGTGTAATTGGTAGATATACTAAAAATTTTGATGCTTCTTATCCGTGCCTGATAAACTCATAAACATGACATCATTAAAACGGAAAAGACATTATAAGAAAGACAGCTTGTATGTGAGTGACCTATATACTTTAACTTTTGATGAAAACGAAACTATTGAATCGCTAGATGAAACTGTGAGTACAAAAATTAACAATCCTTTTTAAGGTATTATTTAATTGTAAATGTACGGAGTATCTTAAATTTATGGTTGTGTTTCCTAGGGTGGCTCGTTTATTAGCATAATTATGAAGGGGATTTCACGTCACTGTATTATACAGTAGTTTCTATGTAAAATAAAAGTTTTCGCAAGCAGATTTCAATTAAGCATTCTTTGTATTTCTGAAAATTCATCCAGCTCGCTTTATTAATAAGCGAGTAACACCGTAAATAAGACGATATTAGGATACTTCGTATATGTTGTTCATTTAAAATAAGTTAACTTAAAATAACCCTTATTACAGTTTTATATAATTGGAATGTAGCTAAAGCTTGAATTTAATATAATTATAACAAGAATATTTTAGGTGTTTTTAAGATTAATCAATAATCGATAATTTTGTATTGGTCGATATCGATTTTAAATTTTGTTTTTATCACATTCCTATGTCAATATAGGCAACCAACAAAACGATTGAAATTATTGAAAGTTCAGAGTAGGTTCTCTCTCATATTAATGCAATGGGTTCGCAATAAATCTATCTTGTTTTACTGATCCAATGAGTCCGTCTAAAAGTGAATTGAAAAATAAACACATGGTACTAGTTGCCAATGTACACAATGGTAAACAAGTTAGTTAGTTCGAAGTTATGATGGTATTTTTAAAGAAAATACGCCGTTTTTGTGTGTTGAAATACGTAGATAAATCGTAAATGCACATATTTATTTGTAACATATTATTGAAAAGTGCCGTGTAGTAATAAGTTCAAATATAATGTTCGATAATTTTTTAACGGCTTTGAAGACGCGTTCCAGCAACATTTCAGATATCCTCAAGTCGAAAACAAATAAGATTTCAAACAATATTTACAGTTTTAAAAATAGTTTTTCACATAAAACCAAAACCACATACTATACGATTACCAGAAAAGAAGAAAACACTGATGAACTTGATGAGTACTTGTGTCCCCGTGCCTATTCCATGACCACGCTCAGTATGGATTATAATTCAGTGAATGAAAACATGGAATGGTTCCCTTATATTCCAACGTCTTACGATGAACAAAACGTGATAGACCGTTTTATTAGGGTTATAACCATAAATGATATTGACTCTGATGTACGAAGTTTATTTGTTTTGTTTTAAATTTAACTACCAGTAGTTCGTTACTCTGATTATGGTCTAGTTATGGGAACATTTATTAATTTAATCTGAAATTTATACATTTGTAAATAATGTTTTGTTTTCTTTTTAGCGTCAAACTGATAGAGAAGAAATTAGAAGAAGATTGGCAATGGGAAGTGAAGATGATTATTGTACTGATAGGCCAGGTAGAAAGCCTAGTTTGCAATCAAGATTGCAGAGCGGTAAGTTTGAAACTAACTAAACAAAATTGCACTCATTGAAAATATTTGCGCATTGTTCTTCACTGAGCTCCAATCAGTTTTATTCGCAAATCTCTATTAGCTGATTGTTCTCGACAAATCTACTCTCTTTCAATTTTTTCTTTATTCTCGGAAAAAGTTCAAAGTCACATAGTGTAGCACAGTTCGCTTCAAGTAATCAGTAGTAAGACTTGTTCGATGCGTCAGCATGTAACTATGAAGCAGTAGTCAATTTTCAATGACGAATACAGTCTTAATTCAAGCAACTGCTCTGCAAATTGTAGATAACATTGTTTACTATATTACTACTACTATCTAACAGTGACAGTACGTTGATCTTAAAACATTAGTTTTGGTTAATTCTCTTTTTTCTAAATAAAACCACAATCATTTCTTTGTTCATCGCTGCTTTCTAATTGCCATGTTCTACGAAAAATTGCTATTTTTATTTTGTCAAAAAACATAAGTCTAACTTTTTTCAGGCATGAATCTACAAATATGTTTTATGAATGATACAGTTTCCGATAATGAAAGTCCTTCATCAGACAATGAATGTCCACTTACAAATCCTAAACCGGCCAAGACGCTGCGTCAGAACAACTCTCAAAACAAAAATTTAAATTGTAGCAACGGTGTTCAACCAGCACAAAGGCCTGTCTCGTTATCTTTACATCCGACACCTCAATTTCAATCAGGTAACATTTTTTAGTTTTACATTATATAGATTAAAGATTTGACTATTAGGCAATACAATGGAAAATGATTTTTTCACCAAACAAGCTCGTTTACAAACTGAGGCTCGAATGGCATTGGCGCAAGCCAAAGAAATGGCACGAATGCAAATGGAAGTAAGTCGTATATGTTTCATATAATTCGAGGAACAATAGATGTTTTTCGTAGATTGAAAAACAAAAGCTAAAGAAATCACCCATTACTGAAATGGTTCGACATAGTTTGGAGAAAATTGGAATACCCTTTCCAGAAAACAAGCGACGTCTGTCACGTCAAATTTTGACCGACATGAACGTTGCTCAACTTCAAGTAATCGTTAATGATTTACATACGCAAATCGAAACATTAAACGAACAACTTGTAAAATTTCTAATGGACAGAGACGATCTTCACATGGAGCAGGATTCTATGTTGGTTGATATCGAGGATCTAACGCGGTATTTGTAAGTATTAGTAATTGGAACTATAAAACTTTTTAATACAACTCGAGATTTTCTTCAGAGGAGCTAAAGAACAAGTTGCAAAAGAACAAAATCTTGCTCCTACACCTCAAAATAACAATCTCACCGAGCCTATGTCAGCAACTTCTTCTCCACTAGCCTCATTAAATAATACAGTAAGGCCTCATTTAAATCGGATAGCTAGTCTTGTTAAAAAGTAGCCCCCTTAAGTAGAGATTTTGTAAAAACAGTCACAGAGGATAGCTCCTTTTAGGATTTGATTTGTAGGAAAAGTGAAACACTCCCCGTCCTTGTCGCTTTTGTATATAATTTTTTTGATGTTTATTAGTGGAGTTTAATATTTTAGTGATGCTTATAACAGTAGAATCTCAGTAATTTTTGCATTGTTGGAGATAAGCAAGTGAATTTCATTAAACGTGTGCTTGTTTTAATAAGAAATTAGATTGGAGAGGAGTTTTTTAATGCGTACAAATTTTTGTTGACGATCTACCAAACCTACATACATAGCGATACATGTAAATTTAGTTTCGTATAAACTTATACTATTTGACAAATATTAAATGTAAGACGGTTGATATTATTTGATAGATACTGTTTATGTTTTAATGTCTATTAAAAAATAGTTAAGAGTTAATTGTGAGTAGAAATTTTAGTGGTATTGCTTTTTTTTATATCTCTTCAAATAACCATATCGAGGTAGCCACAGTAGAATCTGTTTTCAAAAGTTTTTTACTTCAGTATTTTAGGACTTGTTATGAATTCAATCAAAAACTAATTCTTGTAGATTGTCAAATACATAAATATTTTTGGAAAATAAAAAGTTCAACTTTTCACATATTTGTTAAGATCGTTAGAATATAAACATCACATTGATTTCATTGATTGATTGGATTATTCGGTAGCGTCTGCATCACCTTGTGAAGTATTTCACGTCAATGTTCTGTCAGACTGATATATTGATCTGAATTATTTATTTCTTAGTAACCTAATCTAGACTTATGAGTTTATCCAATGTATAAATTATTTATTATTAGACAACCATCCACATCTCAATAACTATGAATAAAGTTGCTTTAAGAAATGAAAAAAAAACGAATTTTTATTCCTGTTAAATCTTGTATTTTTGTTAATTCAGGGATTATCAACACGTAATTAACACTGTTTCCCTTATCCTAATCTATATTCACAGATCAATCACATTTTATTCAATACAGTACAATCAGAGTTAACGTACTGTTATTTTTTTTACGGGGTTTTGAAATTCCCACAATGACATTCCTTTCATACGAAAACATACTAGACAAATATGATACATTAAACTGACATATTCTTTCATGTATGACTAAATTTGTTTTAATGCAAAGCATACATGTTGTAATAATGTTAAATATAGGGACACAAAATCAATTGAATCTAAGTAAAATTGTCACATGTCTTATTGGAAAAATAATTTAAGAATGTACGTCAAATAAATTAAACTCCATATTTATATTTCAGAAGTAAATATTAAAAAAAAAAAGAAGTGAAATTTATTTTCTCTTGTTTTGACCTCCCATAGCCAACATTGTTGCAATCCTGATAAATATGTTCAACGTGTCCAAATAGATAGAAATAGCACTGAAACAAATTATCAAAAAAAAACCGTTATTTATGCTTTTGAAAATATTTACGTTGTTTGCTCAAGTAATTAACACCAAAGGGTATACGGTCAATGTATCAATACCCTCTCCTATTAAAAATACACATGAGTAATTACCTGTTTATTGGGTCGTACGGTCGAATTCCTTGGTATTCAGGATTTGCCGGATATAATTCAGCCTGTTTCAGGATTCTTTGAGTATCATATAGAAGGAAGGCAGAAAATAACAACAGCCCACCATATAAGGATACAGCGTATAAACCAGAACCTAAAAGGAATATTTAAATAAATCAAGAGTAAAAAAGTAAATATGTTTAAGAAATTTTTCTCTGCAATGGAAGTGGTACTAAAAGAAGCCACTCTTTTTATTGCTATTACGAATAACGTATATAAATAGCTTGTCTGTTAAAATTAGATTTGTACTTAAATAATCCATTATGCTTATTAAGTTTTTATAATATATGACGCTTGCTCTATTGGCCTCTGATCTCAGTCAAATGAAAATTTTTCGTAAAAGACAAGATTTATTCGATTTGAAAAATTTCGTTAAGAATGACCTGATCACAAGTTATATCGCCTTCAAAACACATTTATTTAGCCTTTGAAAAAAACATATCGCCCACCTATCATTGATCTTATCTCAAAGATTTGGTCTAAAAGAGCGTTAGATTAATCGAAAACGCTTAAAGAGACAAATGTAGGATAACTTTTCAAGTTTTTAAATGAAGGATAATTTTTAAAGTAATTCTCTTAACAAGCAAAATAGGTTATTAGTATGATGGAACCATTTTTTGTTATATAAATAAAAAAGTTACCTAACACCGTAGTAGGTGGTAAGAACATAGTTCCAATGGAGCTACAAAATACGACACCTAAACCCATAGCCAATGGTCCGCCCATATAAAGAAATTGTTCACTTGGAGCACAAACCTAAAAATAAGTATGTTTTTATTTTTGCCGAAATATACGCATTATGTGACTGACAGCAATGGTACTCAAACCTCCAACGACTCCTGCCGTGTACCAAGCTGCCCTAATCAAAATTGGACCTCCAAGGAAACATAAGGGGGCAATCATAGCACCCATGACGCCAGCGTGAAGCAACCAAGCTGCTTGCTTTGCACCAAATCCTAAAAGTAATATTTTGATTGCAGTTACACAACGAAATGTCTGTTTAAAATAAATTACCTGGTTTATATTCAATTCCTTGAGCTAGCATACCAGTGCCAATAATTGCAGCCAAACTAGCAGCCATTCCCTAAAATAATTAATGAAATATGTAAATACAAGTTTTCGAAATAATTAAAAATTATTACCAAAAATACCATTTACTGGTAACCAAATTTAAAATANCCTAAAAGCTGCAGCTGCACTAGCTGCAGTAATAACAATAGAGCTACCGAAATAGAAGTATGTTGATTTAATACGATCTCTCACATATTGAGGCCATAACTAAACATGACCGTTAAATTTTAATAATTCAGTTTCCAAAATGAGTGAACTTACTGGGATTGTTCGAGAGCACTGGCACCGGTTGCAGAAGAGAGACCATAGTAGCATAAAGCTCCAATTCCAAGTAAAGATCCTCCAGCTACAGCACCGCGACCAATGTTAAATGCTATGGAACGAATCGAACTTTAAATCACGAGTCGATATTCAATATTTACGAAATTATTACCTGTAGGACCGGCAGGAGCCATTACCCTTTCTTTGAGTGTTGCTTGTCGCTTTGCAGCCCTTGCCATTGCATCTCTGCCCTCATTTGTATATGTTCGAATAACTGTTTGAGTCGGAATCTGTTTAATGGAGCTTCCAAAACGCAGAGCGGAAGCTGTGCAAAATCTACTGGCTAATATTGAGGCCATATTGGTCTGGAAAGAAAACTATTCAATGGAAAAATCTGGAATGTTAGGTTATGTAGCAATTGTGAAATTTCAGGAAATCATTGCCATTATTGAAAATTTATGAAATAGTACTGGGAAGATACTGGGAAATTCATTAAATATCTCTATTAAAGTATTTTACTTAAATTAACTAGAGGAAAACGGAATATTAGACAAATGTAATATAAACGTTTACAAAAACAATACTCACATGATTGGGAAGAATTTGAAAATTGGTTCAAAGTACGGTTTCGTCCAATTTATATCAATCACGAGAATTGTAGGAGAGACACTGGATTGAATTTTTTATGCAAGTTTTAATTTTTTTTTTACTTTATGGAAATTTTCGAATAACTGTCAAATTGTTGTGGAACTGTCGACGGTCTACTAGGTATTGTCAAAAGATGATTGGTTATCTCACTTTTGTATACAAACTGAGTCAACATATGTGTCATGTTAAAAAGAGACAAAGAATACTGTTGTGTTTTAATTGGTTGTAATAAAACAACCGTTCTCATTGGGTAGAAATAGACGTATGGTCACTATTGTCAAAAGTGCTGCTGTCATGATATAGTCAAATTATCTTGAATTATAATTTAAAATGTTTTAGATAAAATTTTAATTGAGTAGCAGTACCATTAATGAATTAGGTTTAGTAAGTGCTGCTTGATTATGCTTATCACCATGATTATTAAAATAAAATAATCTTTGCAGATTCTTCAGTTGCCAGTTCAAAGTTTGGTTCGACCTAGAACGTGACATAATTTTTATTACATTCACTTTTATTTAATTTAGAAAGTGGTTTAAAATCTTAATTTCCGCTTTCCTTTTTGTTTGTGAAACGAACAACACCACTAATATACATTTGAAGATTTCTTCTGGTACTGTTAACTAAAAAAATTACCCGAAATGAGTGAGGAACAGAAGTTTTATGTTGGTTCTAGGAAAAGTGAGGTAGGCATACATCTTTCATTTTATACTTAATTATGTATAAGATGTAATTTAATATATTTCTTAGAAATCCATCAGATGTTTGAATAGAAATAATTGTTTTTTTAAATTATAAATTACATTTTCTCACTAATTTTATCATATCTTGGTATATTATTTTCTAATTTCAATTATAGCTGGCTTTAATTCAAACAAGACATGTGATCTCTCTACTTACGAAACTTTATCCTGACATTAAATTTGAAATTGGTAAGTACATTAAGCTCATTATTTTTAAATATCTATCTGTAGCACACTAAATTTACAGTAACCATGACAACTATGGGAGATCGTATTATAGATATTCCCTTGCCAAAAATTGGAGAGAAATCTTTATTTACAAAAGAACTGGAAACTGCATTGGCTGATGGTACTGTAGATTTTATTGTTCATTCTCTAAAAGACTTGCCAACTTCTTTACCTTCTGGCATGGTCATTGGAGCAGTTTTAACTAGGTATAAGACTGATTTAAGTATTTAAAATGTTTTAATATCCTTATTTTTATATAGGGAAGATCCCAGAGATGCTTTAGTGTTGCATAAAGATATTGAAAAACATACCCTGACAACTTTACCTAAGGGCAGCGTAATTGGAACCTCAAGTTTAAGACGGACTGCTCAGTTGGCTAAAAAATATCCACATTTAAAAATTGAAAATATTAGGGGAAACTTAAATACTAGATTGAAGAAATTGGACGATTTGGGACAATATCAAGCCATTATATTAGCGTCAGCTGGTTTAATTAGAATTGGTTGGAAAGACAGAATCTCAAAGGTAAAATTCCATATACAGTTGAACTCCTATAGGTTGAACTTAGATGACTCGAATTTTCTATAATTCGAATAAAGAATTTTAGGAATAGGATAGAAAACTACATTGATTTTAAATTCTACGGGCCAAATTTTCCATAATTCGAACTTTTTCTCGTGGCAAATGCCACTTCGACTTATGGAAGTTCTACTGTAATAGTAAAACTACTGGTTACACCAGACATTAATAATAAAATTAAAAAATTCTAATCAAAATTCTTAATATGCAGTTGTAGAATTGGCATTCAACTCATTCAAACTGTAATAAATACACATTAAGGATGTAATCAAAATAATTTATTTCCATGCTATTCCTTAATAGGTTGTCATATAATTTTAGCAATTGGACGCAACAGAATTTTTATATGCAGTGGGTCAAGGTGCCATAGCAGTTGAGTGTCGAGCTAAGGATGAAAAAGTTATAAAACTTTTAGAACCCTTGTATGATTTACCGACAGCTTTAAGAGTAATTGCTGAAAGAAGCTTCTTAAAAACATTAGGAGGTGGTTGTAGCGCCCCTGTTGCTGTTACATCTGATTTAAAATTGATGAAAGAAAAAGAGGTAAAAACTAAATGAAATAAATTTGAAACATTCCACCTAATTACCTGGTCGATTGTTAGGTAGAAGTTAGTTTAAGAGGTGCTGTTTGGTCTTTGAATGGTAAAGAAGAAATTATAGATGAAGAAAAGGTAGTTCTACAGGTGTTAAATAATATAAAATGTGCAGAATGTCCATATGTTAACGGATCATCTGAAATTAAGGATATTGGTACGGAAAAATGAGCAATTTGTTGCATTTTCAATTATATTTAGCTGGAATTTGTAGAATGTTGCGTTAGTTGTCCAATGAATAAAAGTCCTACTGAACCTAAACAGAAAAAACTGAAACTTGACGTTCCTAGTGAAGTGTTAGCGATTGACCCTCATGAAAAGTGTCCTATTAGCATGCCAATTGGATCTGATTTTATGGGCGAATGTCCATTTTTACATGGGGACGTACAGGTAAATGTTTATACATATATCGGGTGTTAAGAAAAGAATGTAAAATATTTAAAGAGGAAATAATATGGACCAAACTAAACCAAAAAAGTCTTAATAAACACTGGTCTGCAAATGCACCTTTTCCGAGATACAGGGTAAAGACTTTTTTGTTTATTTTAGTCCATACTATTACCTCTTTAAATATGTTGTGCAATTAATTAAAAATCGTTTTTTTTATAGTACTTGACAAATGTAATTCCAATAAACAGTTCAAAGCAAGATATATTACAGTTGGGAGCCAAAGTTTGTCCAGTTTTGCACAATCTTCAAAATGGTAATGAAGTATACATATAGAACCTTTTACTTCTAGTTTTATAAAATATTATTTTTAGGGCATATAGTAGAAAATGGAAAAAAAGACCAAGAAAAAGACGACGAAGATGATTTATTTGCCGGTTTAGTCCCTCATAAAGATGCCACGTTAGAAAATATTAAAAAAACAAAACAGCTTGGTGAGAGATTAGCTTACAAATTGATAGAAAAAGGGGCGTCAACAGTTATGGCTGCCGCTCAATCGTACATTCACAATCAAACTGCCACAATTTCCGTTAAAATTTAAGTCACACCACATTTTCGTGGTTAATATCTGATTAGTACAGGGAATTTATTGAGGTGTATGATAGTAGTAAATACAATATTAGGTGTTTTAAACAATATAATTATTTATTTAGATGGAATATATGTATTTGGATTTATATGTTAATCGTTTTTAAAAATATATTTCTTTCGTAATGACCTTGGACTTTTAATACAAGAAATGGAATCTGCGTGAAAGTCAGAGATTTTCTCATGAAATTTCATCTTTTTTTTTACATAAATGGCGAATCAAAGGAAATGAATTCCTTGGCAATACTTTGCTGTTTGCTGTTTAAAAGCCATTCAACCATGTTTTTAGGTGAAGATGAAGTGGTTTCCGGACAATCACTAACAAATATGTGATAAAATCAAGGTATTTAAATTCCCATATATGTATGTCGGAAAATTGAAAACCACAAGTTCTTTTATACGTTTGTTATCAAAACCATTAATTAAATAAGGTTCTTAGCCTAAAAATTTATTAATAAAATATAATAAGACTTTATAACCTATACGTAATGTATAAATTTCCTAAAAATCGACCGGAGGTAATTGAGGCGGTGCCTCTCTGGGAGATTTTGACAATAGAGGTTGACGAATGCCTTTCTCTAAATCCTTTTGTTTCGTTTTTAAGTCAGCTCTATGCCTAAGTGAGCCCTCATATCTATCATTTATAGAATTTTGAGAATAATCGTGTAGTCCAGTCATCCAAACGACGACCACTATTATCAACAGAACAATCATTCCAAATGCTACGCCTACATATACTTTGAAGAGTCTTGTATCAGTATACTGCAAATCATCTTATTTCAGAACAATTTTTTTTACTTTTATATACTCACAAGCATCCGTAAGCATGCTTTGTCGTCAACAGGTGAATTACATTGGATACATTCTTTGGAACCTGGTTCAGGTTGATATTTTCCTGCTGGGCATCTTATACAAAATGCTTCGTTTTCTCCACTAAAGGTTTGAGATGGACATAGAACTAAATAAGAAAAACAGAAAAGTTCACCTTAATATGAATGATGCTGCTTTAAGATTCTGTATCAATTAGTAAAGATGTGTCTTATTTTTTATTATTATTATTTTTGTTGCTATATTTTTACCGCAAATCCTTTGGCGTTTAATTTCCAGACCATATCCAGAAAGGCAAGAAACTGCAATTTTTGGCGACGATACAATGATGGCACTCTTTTGTTTTCCATCAATGTGTGGTATAAAATCAATTTCATATGACTTTTCTACTTCTAGATGAACTAGAATATCAAAGAATTAAATATTTTTCATAATTATATTGTGTTCTTAACGTAATTCATTTTTTATTAAGGATTTTAATGATTAATTAAATGTAAATTAAACAAAAATGCTGTAATTTTTTCTCTCCTTGTCTTATATCAATTTTGCAGACATCTCTGATTGGGAAAACGAAAATCTGATTCCGAATTTTTGTTTTCCCTGTACAATTGAAATGTTCCTCTAATACTCACTGGGAACATGTTGAAGATTATCGCAGTTTTTATAAATTATGCCCGCTACATTTTCATAAATGGACAGTTTGCAATTGATGTCACACTCAGTTTTAATGGATAAAATGAAATCTTGATTGGTTTTTATTCTCATGGAAACATTATAAAAATTGTTATCCTCCTAGAAGTTGATCCATTTTGATTCCCAATGGATGTCAATTAATTGATCGTAACTTTACCCTTGTCAGGCACCTGGGTCTGTCCATATCAAAATTGCAAAAGTCATTGGTTTTCGAACATAGAATAGGAGCAACAATTTTCGAAAGTTTCATATATAATATATCACCCGTTTGTAGGCTACAAGAGTCGTTTATTGTGTAGAAAATATTAATTTGAACTTCGTATGTTGGAAACGTGACTATTTCGAGTTTGTGCCAATTTTTTTTCTCAGAATTTTCCGGCGAACAAGTATAGTTACCAACATTTTTCGATGTAACATCGTGTAACGTAAGTACTTCACTTTTTTCCTGCAACAATGTATCTGAAACCGTTAAGTTTCAATACTCAAAATTTCAGAACCTTAATATTACCTACCTTTTATTGCATTTGGTGGATGAAACATCCAAATCCAAGTTGAGTCACTTTTGCTTTGTGGGTTAAACATACCGTTATTGCAATGAATTATCGCAGATTCACCTGGCAAATGATAAGAATGACTTCCTGAAATTGAATAACTAAACTGTTTGGGCTTAAAGATGTTCTTGTTACTCTACCTTTAGAAAACAAGTGGAAGTAGCTCTCAAATATTCCTTCGATTGAGTCATAGTGAACATTTTCTCCAACTCCCTCGTTTTTCATATAAAGTAGCCCTCTGCGTTTTCGTTTCGTAGAGCCCGTTGAAAGTCCAATTACCAGGCCTTTTGACAATTTGAAAAATGTTTCGCAATAATTATCTTTTGCTTTTACCTCTTCTTTTTTATTTATTTTGTTAATCAATGTTTCAATGTACTCATTAATATTGCAAAAGCAATTTTCACCACTTTCAAACTCAGATTTTTTACATTTTTGATGGGGAATATCCAGACCTAGAGAAACGTTCTCTCTAGGATTTGAAGGTAGTTTTTTATCTTTATTGGAGCTCAGATCGATATAATGCACTATAATGTCAGTCATTGGAGAATTGACGATGTTTTCTATAATGTTGTCACTTAATTTTTCATTTTCTTTCGACACTTTTATGACAAACACGTTGGGTTTCTGAATAACTCCATGCGAAATCATTTCAGTAGTTGTAATTACAGCACCGTGAGTGTAACTAAATTTTTTGGGATTTTTCGAATGTTTTGTGGAAATCGCAAGTTTTTCAGCTTGACTAGTACTTTCTTCTTCATATTTTTCTGCGGATTCTGTATGCTCAATATTTGTATTTTTAACACTTTCTGTGATCGCTTCCTGAGTGGAAATAGTTTTGGTAGATTCTTTGGTAGTACTTTTTTCAGTTGTGGTCATATATGTTGTGTGTTCAGTTTCTTTTGCAGTACTAGTTTGATGCTGTGTTACATGCGTCTTTATTGTGGTTTTTTCATTTTTCTGTTTCTGTTTCTTTGTTTTCATTGCTTCATGGCTAATTTCTTCTTCGTTTTCTCCATTAGATTCTGTGCCTTCTTGTTCTTCTTCATGTTCGAGTTCTACAGTAGTATTACCTTCTTCAGTGTCTTTCATATTTTCCAATGTTATTTCATTGATTTCTTCTTGTTCCTCTTGATTATTTGTTTTGGGTTGAACAATTGTAGTGTATTTCATGTGTTCAGTTGTATGGTGCTTTTTACTCTTGTTACATAATTTACAAATAGTGCTATCCACAAACTCTAGTGGTGGTTCTATTTCAATAGTAGAAGGCGGCGTAATCAATTTCTTTGAATGAAGTCTATGTTGATGATGTTCGGCGTGAGGACTAGTGAATGTGTTCTTATGAAAATTACTGGCGGTTGTTTGAAAAGTTGCATATTCGAATATTGAAAATAAATCTGTCAATTCAGATTGTGTTTCAAATTCTAATTCTGACTCCCCCGATTTCGTTTCAAGTTTTTTTTCAGACTCTATTTCTTCAATTAGAACTCTAGCAGGTTCAGATAAAGAGTAGTCAAATGGTTCGCTAGTTTTCTCTTCAGATATCTCAATTTTTGTACGAGCTGTTAGAGTGTAAGAAAAATCTACTTTTTGGTTTGTATTAGATTCTGGTATTAGGACATTTCTCTCAGATATTTCATTTTCTTCTTTTGAATATTCCGAAGTCATTTCTTCTTCTTGGATCCGACTGTGAGGAGACCTTTCTACTTCCTCTTTAGTAGTTTGATATTGTTCTTCGATCGGCATTTCTGTTTTCTGATTATCAGAAATTTTATTTAAGCTATTTGCAGGCTCAGCATTCTTACTTTTTTTTTATTGGTACTTGCTTGTTCCTCAGTCACAGATTCATTTTCGATTTCTTGTGTATTAATCATTTCTTCAGTGGAATGATGGGAACGTTCCTCGTTGTTTTCCTTATTTTTATGAGACGTTTTAGAATGATCAAATGATGTCGATTCCATTAAATTCATTGATTTAAGTTCAATATATTCAGAAATGGTACCTTCTTGTTCAATATTTCCATTTTTTTGTTCAGTGGTATTAGCTTCGCTTTTCTCCATTTTAGAGTTACTTTCGATTTCTGGTTTATTGGAAAGAGTTTCTTCCTTGACTGTATGATTTAAATTTTGTATTTTGGTATGATGAAATGATGAAATTTCGACTGAGTCAGTCATTTCAGAGTCTGTTTCCACATTTGAATCTTCTTCTTCTTCTACATTCTTACTTTCATGTTCATTTCTCTCTGTTATTTCTACATTTTCAGAAACATTCTCAATATCTTTTGTATAAATCGCTGTCTCTGCGATCGTTTTATTATTTTCTTCAACATTTAAATTTTCTGTGTCTGAGAGATGTATGGAAGGTTCTGTTACATTCATTACTCCAGTTTCGGTATCATATGTACCATTTTCTTCCTCAATATTTTCACTTTCGTTTTCATTCATTTCTTCATTTTCTAGGTTTGAAGTAGATCCATTTTTCTGTGTAATATTTTCTACTTCTGTTAACGTATGTATAATTGTTTCACTATTTTTAGTATATTGATCCTCTTTATGCGATTGATTTAGTGAGATATCTATTGTGTGGCGTTCTTCTACTGTACTTTCATATTTGATTTCATTTTCATTAGCTTCCTCAACTGTTGAGAAACCGATTATTTCCGCTGGAGTATTTGTTTTCTCACTGAGACTATTTGAAGATTCGAAACTATCAATCTCTGTTTCTATATCAGTAATACTAATATCAGAACTTGGCTTTTTATATTTGTTTTTTTTGGTTTCATGAGTAAACGTTTCTTTTTCCTTGTTATGTTCAGCTGGAATTTGAAAATATCCATTTTTTAGTATTTAAAGAGTAGAAATATTCGAAAAACTCACTAATCTGTTCTCCATCGTTATGTATGGATTGATGGTGGATATTTTTTTCCATATTTACTGAATCTGTAAGGAATAACATAAAAAAATATAAAAAAGGAGTTGAAATTGTTTTGAGAAAAACATGACTTGAATAAGTTTTTTTTTGTCAGAACGACATTTGAAATTCTTTTTTTCTAGGTTAGTACACAGGGAAGTAAACAACACTCACCTGCATGTTGGTTTTTCCCATTTTTCGCGAAAAGTCCAGGACTTTTCAATGGAGCATCTTCACTTTTTGTACAGTTAATATAGACATAATGAATAACAGTGGGTGCCACTTCTTCCGATGCCGTTTCCAATAAATTTTTGGTATTCCAGTATTTTCTTGTTGCCCCATTTCTATATTTCGTTACTTTCTTCCCACTTTCTTTTAAAAAACTTGTTCCTTCAGTTGGCAGTGTAGAGGTAAATTTGAAATGGGAACCTTCAATAACTTCATGAATATTTTCTTCGTTTAATCTCGTCAAATATTGCGATAAAATTGTAGAACCCTGTTTATTGTTAAGTAATATAGGACCTTCCTGAGTTTGTTCTTCTATATCTGAAGCGATACTAACGTATTCGTACTCATCTTCGCTTTCCTTTTCATTTTTAGACAATGGACATTTATTAGTTGAACTAAACATTTTATTTGGATGTGTGTGCTGTCTTGCTTCATTTTCTATTTCAGGCTGCAGATATAAGTCTTCATCGTTTCTAGTAAATACGGAAATCTTTGTAGTAAAAGTGGAAACTGCAGGTAATTCTTGATCTATTTCAGGAGTTTCAGCATTTTTAGGAGTAGAACTTTGGGACAAAGATTCAATATTTTTGGTCGGTTGCACTTTTCGAATGATGGTTTCTAATACGTCTGGTTGCAAATTAACATCATCGTTCTCCTTAATATTCAAATTCTTAGATGACGATGCAATATGTGTGAAATATTGTGATGATTCTGGTTCCATTTCATGTGGTTTATTTTTTAGAGCAACTGATCCTTGAGCTGCATAATTCTTGGATTTTGTAGGACACGGATTGCATAAATATTTGTCNTTCTTCAATTTTATAACTTTTACTTGACTCATTCTCAGTACTTCCTTCAGATGTTTTATGTCCTAGCCTTGGTTCCATGGTACTTTTTCTAAAACTTCCTTCTTCGGCTTGATAACTTTCATTTAACTCATTTTCAGTAGTATTTTTTGACGTTTTATGTTCTAGTCTTGGTTCCATGGTACCTTTTTCTAAATTTCCTTCTTCGGTTTGATAATTTTCATTTAACTCATTTTCGGTACTGCTTTCTGATGTTTTATATTCTAGCTTTGATTCCATGGTACTTTTTTCTAAATTTGCTACTTCGGTTTTATAACTTTCACTTGACTCATTCTCAGTACTTCCTTCTGATGTTTTACGTTCTACCCTTGGTTCCATGGTACTTTTTTCTAAATTTCCTTCTTCGGTTTGATACCGCTCAATTAACTTATTTTCGGTACTACTTTCTGATGTTTTGTGTTCAAATTTTGATTCAAAGCTACTTATTTTTGTTTGTAAAAATTCCGACTTAGTAAGAGACATTTCATGTTTCACAGTAGTCTCTTCGTGTTTAGGCTTTTCAATTATATTATTTGTAGATACAGTAGCTGACAAGCTTTCTTCCGTAATTGTAAAATATTCATCGGGTACTTCAGTCGCAATTTTATGCTTTGATATTTCAGTGAGAAATATCTGTGAAAAACTTGATTTTTCATATTTAGATTTTGTATTTTTTTCCAAATTTCCTTTTTCGATTTTATAACTTTCACTTATCTCATTCTGAGTACTTGTTTTTGATGTTTTATGCTCTACCTTAGATTTAATGCTACTTCTTTCGGTTTCTAAAAATCCCGAGTTGGTAATTGACATTTCTTCTTCTGTATTTCCTTCAGTCATAGTGTTGTTCTGAAAGATATTATTTACTTTTGGTTTTGTTACAATTCTGCTAGTTGTTCTTTCCTCATTTTCTGCTTCAGTTAAAAGCACACCTTGTGATCCTTTTCCTGTATCTTCATTTTTTTCAAGTTCTGTTTTTTTCATTGTATTAGTTGTAACTTGATATTCTTCATTTTTTAGGGTGATGGTACCTTTTGTAGATGGTCTACTAGAAACAGTATGAATAAAAGAAGAATTTTCTTCAATGTTAGTTGCTGAAAAATCTGACTTTTGGGCATTTGTGCTAATTTTTTCACTTTTCTCCGGTTCATTGTATCTTTCAAAATTTACTTCAGTAGTTTTATGAGTATTACTGGTTTTTCTGAATTCAGTGGTCTCTGAAATTTTCTTATCTGTTACATTTTCAACTTCCTTATTGAGTGACGTTCCTTTTCCTTCTTTTTCTGTATTTAACTCTTCATTCTCTTGGACTTCATTATTAGTTTGAGAGGTTTTTGAAGTAGTTAAATCTCCATTTTCTAAAATTTCATTTGTTTTTATAGTGCTAAGGTATCCATTAAGCATCATACCTTCTTCAGTAGTAGATTCAAATGTTTTAGCATTATAATCGGCAAGAGTTTCTGCTGAATGTTTGTTAGATTTTTCACTAGATATATCTACTTTCGTAGACTGCTCATTTTCACTGATGACTTCAGTATGATTCTCATTGGATTGAACCTTCTCTGTGATAAATAAATGCCTTTGAATTTTATTTGTTATGTTTAAATTTGGTTTTAGTAATTTTTCAATTTTTTTCTCGTAAATATACGTTTCACTTATGTAAATCTCTTTAAAAAAGTGAACTGGATTGCTTTGTTTAAGATTGTAAGTCTTTAGGGTAAACGAAGCTATGGAGCAGATCTCTACTTACGATCAATTGATGATAGGTATTGGTTTCTATCTATACTTAAGTAGCTTTGTTGTTTTTTGTAGTGGTTTTTAAGCCTGCTTTAGATTTTTTATCTAAGTTTTAGTCCACTGTCTGTGGTATCGTTAATTTCAGAGTCGTTATGATTTTATTAAACTGACAAATGAGTTGTACCAATCTTTATCATCGTAACCCAAACAGAAATATGTTTTCTTAAGATAAATAATACGTTAAATGTGTGTCTTCGACTGGTAGTTACTGGAGCTGTACGATTTTTATCACATTAAGTATTATCTTTATCTTTATCGTCGTTTTGAAAGAAAATATGCGTGAGAATTCGGAGTAGTAGGAAAAGTTTGAGTGTTTTTCTGTACATTTCATTCATGACTTAATTCTTGGGGGTTCTTATTTTTGTAGAACAAATTATTTTTGATGTCCACCTATGGTTTTGAGAAGGAATCATTGTGTTTTTGGATTAAATTTTCAAATCAATTGATATGCCTACCTTGGATTTACTGATAATTCAACCGGTGAGTATTGATTGACTTTTAGAAGATATTTTTTAAATTATTTTTTTAATAGTTTTTATCAATATCTATTAGAAGTTGTAAAAATGTTCAGTTCGATGGGCGGTTTTACTTTAGATTTTATTATAAGTTTCCATTTGATTTTATTTATTCGAAGCTTTTTACGAACTTTTAGATTAGGTTTGCTTACAATTTTTTTTCGAACGACTTAAAGAAACACTTGTCTCTGATTTAAGCTTAAGTGTAGATTACTTTTTTTAAGCATATTTATATTTGGGTTTTTAACATTTGTCGTTTTTTAGTGGACTTTTTATGAATAAATCTTTTTGAATTTAGTTTGTGTGAAAGTTTATTTCTTCTTAAATTTCCTTAATTTGAACTTTTTTAGGAAATATTTTATTATTTTTCACAGTTATTTTTTTCGTACCTTTTTCTTTGGATTTTTACTTTTATTTTGCAATTGGTTCTTATTTCTGGCATTTTTAAAATGAACAGCTGTGTTTTTGCCTGAGTAACATTATCAATATAATGATGGACTTCAAAATCCTAAACAAACTTCTATTTCTACAGTAGATCAATTTTGAAAAGTCATACCATATAAACATGTATTTTTGTCGTTGAATAAAATTTGTGGTGTCGGTTTTACCATTAGGTATGTAATTAAATTCACCTTTTATTGTATTTTCTTTTACTGAAACTGACGTAGACAAGTCGTGGTCAAAATCTGATACAATACCACTGTGAAGCTGAGAAATGTCTCTGTTGAAACTATTTTCGTTGGATTGTTCCAATGTAGTTTCACGTATAATTGGTTCCAGAACTATGTCACTTATATTAACCTGCTCAACGTAGTTATGAGAAGTCACGGTTTCTTTATTGAAGATTTCATTATTTCCATTTTCTTGTCTATGTTCATTCTTAGTTTCATCTAAAAAATTTACAAGAATACTGCACTGATTTTAAGGAGAAAAAAAGTTCATACACTTACTTTTAGTAAAGTGGGTTTGCTTAGTTAGGTCTTGTTTTACTGTGCTTTCTATATGAAATTGACAATGATCACAAATGTATTTCAAATCTTCGACATGTGATTTGTAATTTATGGTCTTCTGGATCCATCCGTAATTTTCTTCATTAGTTTGATTGATTTCAATTGTAATATTATGAGGAATAGTTGTACGTAACGGAGGAGTTCTATGTAGATTGAGAGAGGTTTTTTTACCTGAATAAAGAAAGATATTTATATAAACGTTATGTAGGAGTTATTGAGTAAAAATATTAGACTGGTTTTCAAACCGCGAATTTTTATTTAAATATAGGATGTTTCCGAACTACTCATTTTATTTTTAAAAGATGATTAACTACCTTAAAAGAAGCCGACTAAACCGTAAACACCTTCACGAAAGTTACATAACAACAAAGATATTATTCTTTAAACAATTTAAGGATTGACAATTTTTTTATTTTAAAAAAATTTTTTGAAGGAGTAATTACCTTAAATGAAACTGATTAGATCGAAAACACTTTAATTAAAATTGTATAACAGAGATATAATTTTTTTTATTTACAATAATTATGAATTATTTAAAAAAAATTGTTTAATAAATCATATCTCTTGTATTACATGTACAACTTTTGTTAAAATGTTTTGGGTCTAATCAGCTTTTTTTAAAGTGGTAAATTACCCCTTAAAGATGAAATGAATAGTTCGGAAACACCCTGTATTTCGTTTAACTTTGTGCTTTTTTTTGTTGTGCAAAAACGTATCTATTTTTTTAAAGAAACACATATAACGTAGAATTTTTAAAACAGCACTTTATTTTCTAGGCAATTGCCGATTCATTTTTATATAACATTAAAATATACCTTACATTTAAACAGTGTAAATAAACAAGGTACAGTCAACTATCTTGCAATGATTCCCATGTAGGTACATATGTACATACAAACTAAAAAAGATAAGTATGTATTAATTTTTTTGTACTAGACTATATCCATAATACGTACCATTGCAAGATAGTCCCGTTCCTTTGCGAGAATTTAGTTATTCATTGCTAGGTAATCCACGGTTAACAGCTTTCTTGTGCACAACGTATTTTGCAACTAAAAATAAAGTTAATTTTTATCAATAAATATAAATTAATTTTAAATCACAACTGAATATAAACAGAAACTTTGTACAATCCTTATTTAAATTTATATTCATTTATTTCAATTACAAAATATCAAATATATTAAATAAATATTCTTAACCATTAAAAATCTTATTTTTCAGTTTCACTATTGCATAGGTCACACATTGGTATGATTTTCATGTTCTAATTTATGTGTATTATTGAAATTAGAGGGAGTAAAAGATTTAGATAAGATTTGTGAAAAATGTTCTGGAACCTGATTTTCCTGAGAAGCCACTTTACTAGTTATAAATTCCGATTGTGTAGACTCAGAAATCTTATGTTTAATTTTAGATGTAGACAAATTTTCCTTTTTCAGATTCGAAATATTTTCTAATAACTCGCTTTGAGTCTCACTGACTATTTGGATGCTTTCAGTTGTTATAGAATAGAATTCTTCCACATGGATTGTAGATACTCCAATAGAAATTTCAGTTACTATTGCAGAATTTGTGGATTTAGAAGAATTTTCTATTGACTTGTTTTCTATTCTTATTTCCTTAGTTGTAGAAAGATGTTCAACGTTCTCATTTTGGTTTAGAGTTTGACTTAAAGCAAATGATGTTTCCTGGATAACTTCACTAAAGTGTTCAAGTGTCGTTTCAGAAGATTCAGCTTCTACTACTTTTGAACTTTCAGTTTCTACTGACGAATAGGTTTCTGTGCTTTTATTTTCATTTTTAATAGTAACCTCCTCAGATTTTTCAAAATGTTCAAAATAACTTTCAGTTGAACTCACTGTTATAGGAATTGCAGAAAGATTTTCAATTTTCTCATTGTCTCTTTGAGATTGACTTATTTCAGAAGTATTTTCAAGGGACTTTCTAGAAAATTCAATTTCTATTCCTTGTGAACTTTTAGTTACTTCCAACGAATACATTTCAGTGTTTATCTTTATCGATTTCTCAGAATATTTAGAAGAACTTTCATTGAATTCAGTTAAGCTTTGAATTTCTCTATTTAACTCAGATGTTTCGCCAGTTTCATGTTTCTTATTTGAAGATTCAATTTTGGAATGTGTAATGATTTCAATTACTTTAGATTCATCTTCTAACTCTCCAGATGTTTCACTACTTGTTTCTCCCTCGGAATTTTCGGTCTTTTGGGAAAACACACTCTTAGATGTTACTATTTCTGGAGTTTTTTCTACCATTGATCTATTCATGCCACTGCTTTCAACAGTATTTCTATTCTCTTTTGGAATATGAGTAATTTCTTGTTTTATCCAACTGATAGGTTTATCCAACGATTCGCTTTGATAATTATTATCCGGTCCAGAGATATGTTTTAAAGATGTTTTTAATTCTTCTGATAGCTCTGCAGTTGTAGCTTCACTTTCTAATTCTATAGATTCGAAATTTTGTCCGGTTTGTGTTAGATATTCGTTTACAGTGTTCGTTTTTATTGCTCCTATCACATGTTCAGTTTCTAATTCTAAAACAGAATTTAATAATATGAATTTCAAACCGCTATTTTATTATTATGCTCACCTGGCATCTGATAAACATATATGAGCTTAGAAATATTAGTTATTCCTACCACTTCATCATCTTCATTATAAATAGTCATTTCTTCCATGATCTGAGTATAATGATGAACTCCAGTGCGCTTAATTTTATTAACAAACTTAGTCGTTTTAGGTAATATTTCCAAACCAACAAATTCAGTAATAGGAGTTTCGGGCTTAAGAATCTCATTGGTATTATTCCCTTCAATATCTTCGTAATAATCCTTCGAATCGGTTTCTTGTTCTTTTTCTTCTTGTAAACTACTAGAAATCGTTGTACTTATTTCAATTGGACTAGATTTTTTTGTAGTTTCCTCTTTAAGAGAGGTTGATCTAATAGTGATTTCTTCAGTAGATTTAAAAGTTATATCTTCCTTAGAAAAAGCTGATTTTTCTTTAATTGCCAGAGTAGATTGTTCTCTAGAGACGGCAGATTTCTGCGTAGGTATTACAGTAGTAGTATCCACTACTTCAGTGGTTTGCCACGATATTTCTGGAAATGTACTGTTTTCCATACGTTCACTAATTGCAGTTGTTAATGTTATTTCTTCTGTAAATTCAGTAATATTCTTAGTAGAGCTTTCTAGAATATTTATATTTTCTGTGGTTTCAGCCATTTCAATTGTTATAGTTGATTGTTCTGTATATATAGTATTTGAATGTGCCATTTCAGTATTACGCGTAATCTCAACTGTTGATTTTCCACTAACTTCCGTAGAAAATTCTAACTCCTTTGTATTTCTTATATTAGTCTCATTATGTTCTAAATTAGTCACTTTCTCTTCTGTTTTAGACTCCCCAGGCATAGGAGTAAATTCAGTTATATTCTTAGTAAAGCTTTCTAGAATATTTACATTTTCTGCAGTTTCAGCCATTTCAACTGTTATTGTTGATTGTTCTGTAGATTTAGTATTAGAATGTGCCATCTCTGTGCTATATGTAATCTCAACTGTCGATTTTCCAGTAAATTCCGTAGAAAATTCTAACTCCTTTGTACTTTTTATATTAGTCTCATTGTGTTCTAGATTAGTTACCTTCTTTTCTATCTTTGACTCCCCAAACGCAGAAGTGGTAAATATACTAATTTCAGTATTTCTGATAGATATATATGCTGACCTGTTTAGAAAATTTTCCTCGCAATATAAACCGCATAGTTCCAAACGTATTTCTTTCGAAATTGTAGGTCTAACAGGTTCAGTTGCGGCTATTGAAAACCCAGTAGTCACTACTTGATAACTGCTACTCGATGGCTTAGGATTATACTGAAAATTAGTTGTCTCACTTTTTGTATGTTTCATATATACTGTTTCAGTACCTTTTATATCTTGATCTCTTGAGATCTCTAGAAGCTCCGTAGTTGCCTGAAAACTATCCATTTCCGGTACTTCTAGTATAGTGGATTTTTGTTCGTTAACTTCCGTTGTAAAAATTATAGCTTGCGAATTACTTGTATTTTCTTCAGATATATTTCGTATACACTCAGTTGTAAGCACGGATTCAGTAGCAGTTTCTACAATATTCTCAGAGATATTGTATATTGTACTTTCTGTCGACAAATTAGATTGTTCTATATTGTCCTCAGTAATCAGAGTCGACTCTTTTATTGATACAACAGTATTTTCTGCACTAATTACAGAAAAAATTTCAGATTCTTGTACGTTTGCAGCGGTCGTTTCTTCATTGCGTTTTGTTATTTCTTCAGTGATTAAAGTTGATTCTTCTGCTGATTTTATTTTGCTTTCTTTATGTACTGAAAAGTTTTCTTCAGTCGATATAATTGTAGTTTCCACAGTTGTTTCAGCTGTAACAGAATAATTAATATTTTGTTCTGAATTTAACGTTGATTCTTCTATAGAATTAAGTATCTCTATCGTTTCTTTTTGTTGTGTCATATTTTCTGATAGTGAAGAACATTGTATATTTTTAAATGTGTCAGTAGAAATCAATATGTCTTTAAAACCAGGAGTAATGCTTTCTATTTCAAGGGACAATGATGATTCTGTCTCTTCACTGAAATGATTTAAAGTATCTTGAGTCATTGTTTCTTCTGCGGAGAAAGTCTCAATTTGAATTAGTTCAGTCGATATTAATAAGTCTTCAAAGTTAGATATTCCTATAGTCGTGCTTGTTTCTGAAACCGTTGAAACATATTCTTCAAGATTTGTTTCTGTTGATGGACGCGTTTCATTCAATATCTCCTTAACACTGTGGGATATTAAAGTGCTCTTATTTTCAGCTGAGAAAATTTCGGGTACTGTCAATTCCGTAACATTTGACTCTACAGCAGTTTTATACGAAACGCTACTTTTGGAAAATATATTTGAGAACAAATCTTCTAATCGATTAGACTGCTCTAATGTAGTTTCAGTTACAGCAACATTTTGCTGAGTGGTGTCGAGGGGTTCTTTAGAGAAAAGGGATTCACTGGTTGGACCAGACTCCATTGATAAAATCGATATAAAGCTTCCGGAAATAATGTCGGTTAAAAACAAGAAAGGGATTGTAGTATTTGAAGGTTTTAATTCTTCTGAAGATATTACGGTTTCATTCAAGTTATTGTTACTTCCTGCAAATGTTAACGTTCCTGTAGAAGTATTATCCATCTCCAAACCAGCTGCAGCAGTACTAATAACTCCTTCAGAATATATGTGATTTGTAGTTTTAACTAGAGTATCATTCAATTCATCTTGACACAAGTCGCAGATTGTGTGTAATGCCGATTCTGAAGTTGTTTCGTTCTCTAGAAAATCAAACATTTATATTTTGACTGAACTTGATAAAAACACATGTGTAACATTTAAATCGACAACAATACATACTATGACAACTTGTCGGTTTCTAACAACTTTTCTAATCGATTTAATGGTATTTTTTAGGTTAGACAAGTAATATTACATTTTTAAATGTCACCCATGCGTTTATCTATAATTTATTTAACATTACTTACCCATCGAAAAAAAGAACATGAAGCTTATCACCAAAAACAACTTTTACAAATCTAACAGCCATAATACAACGTAATATTTGAAATTTTTTAAATAAGGAATCTAAAACTTAAAATTTTTGCCAAGAATGTGTAAATTTTAAGCTTCAGATTTTACAGTTTTTTATAATTATCTAAAAAATACCATTAAAGGTCTACTAAAACCAACTTTCGAATTTAGATTCCTTATTTTCGAATAATTCCGACCGAAAACAACATGACTATAGTGTGTATGATTTGAAATTTTCACAATTATTGTCCATTTTTCAATAATTTTATTAAAGAAATCTTACTTTTTCTTTTTCTATGGGGTCCCCAATCAAATCTTTGATACGAATAGGTGGAGCCTTCTCTCCTAGGCCGATCCGTGTTGATTTCACACATTTTATCCTGAGGCTAAAATTAACTTTTATTATTCATAAATATTGCCAACTAAAAGGTTTTCCAGACAGCTTTTGAAATAGTCTTATTAGCATTCTTCTGTTTTTCTCTTTCCTGATCCATAATTGTTGCATCGCTCCAATCATTCATTAATTCATCAGCTATTGAAAACATTTGTGCAACTTCGCGGTCATGGTTGCCCTCGGTTTCAGTTTCAATCATAGCCGATACTTTTGCTTCAATTTCCTCGTCATTAATGGACGCCTCCTAAAGATGATCTATTGATTTGAACAATGAAAGCAACCTGGTCTTAATGAACCTCTTGATTAAAAGCATCATCGTTTATTGAATCACGACCATCAGTTGAATCACCAACTGAATCACCGTTAAGAAGTTCTGATATAAAATCAGGTACTTGAACGGTACTAGTTGTTAGGCACGATGTCTCTTTTTTCAATAATTCGTCTGCTTTACTAAACAACTTTTCTTTTTCGAAAGGCCTTAATTCGGCCGTAGTGGTTTTCTTAAATTCGTTCATGTCCTGTTTTATAAAATACGTGGTGGCATTTGCAATCATTTCAGAAATCAAATTCTGATTCTCAAAATTCATATTCTGCATGTCTTTTGAAGTACCTACAATGAATTGAGAACAACCTATTTATAAATACTATAGAGTTCTTTACCTTCGTCATTATCGTCTTCGTGGTTATCCTCTCTTTTGATTTTGGAGGTTGGTTTTAATAACTGTTGCGGATCGTTCCGTTGTACTTTGCTCATTGTTAATTTATTTATTGGTTCCCTTAAAATGATTAAAACTTTATTATCTGAATTTTTCTCTATATCGGTTATGCGCCCACTACCTATGACTTTTCTGCCATATTCGCACGTTGATTAAACCTTTCATTATTGGGTCGTAACGATTTGAATCAGTTTGTGAAATAATGGGTATGAAACTTTTTTTACCCATTGGAGCGGCCCTCTTTCCCTTATAATGGTTTTGTTCTGGTTTTCTGATGCTGGCAACTTGATCGAATATATTTTGAATTTCCTTGACCATTCGCAAGTCATTTTTTAGTTTCAATAATCTCTCTCTAGCTTCCATATATTCTGGATTCTTATATTTCAAATTAGGTTTTTCCTCAAAGAAGATATTACTTAAGGTTGAAGATGTCGTAGTTTCTTCAGTTTCAGTTAGAGATTCCTTATTAATATTTCTCAAAATCTCTAAAATGTTATTGGTTTCGTCATCACATTTATCCGACTTACATTGTTTTTTAGATTTGGGAGATCCAAAGATCTAGAATCAACCATTCGTTCATATAATGGTTTCATTACTTTTTCAATTTTACATGTTGAACTTACGTCATCCAAATCTACACTCGGAGGAGTATACGCATCTTTTATTATCTTATTAATGTCAATGGAATTCAACAGATCATTGAGAGTGACTTCACTGACGGGCAGATTCAATGCAGATCTCTTACACTGTTTCACGTTTTTAGGATAAATGAGAATTCCTGGTATCATGTTTTCTTCATCTATAGCTGCAGGAGTCGTAACAATGAATCCTAATTGGGCACTTGAAGTTGGTGCAGCAGTTGCAGTAGAAATAGGACAAACTGATGATAGAGCGTTTGCAAGTGTGGGCACTGCAGATGAAGAAGCTACCTGTGGAGTTAATTGCCTTTTTGCTTTGCTTGACGATGCCTAATTATAATAGAAAGTGCCATAGACATGTAAACAGTGTTTTAAATGATATTTCATACTTCAGAAGCCTGTACGTTCTGTTGTCTCTCCATAATCTCTATAATTGATTTCTTGACTGCTGGTGAATTAAGGTTTAAGTTCAGGTTATACTTGTTACCATCTAAGGTTGTTGCATCCGCTTTCAGAGAAGCAACTTCTAGAATTACAGCTGACGATCCTGTGGATGTCCCAGGACTAGGAATAATTCAAATAGATATGTCAAATTTGAAGTTAAAATTATACTTATTGACTCCTAAATTGTTTTGAGTAGGATGGTTTACATTAGTAACTTGTTGAATAGTGGCTGGTGTCATGGATATGCCCTCAACAGTAGGAACGTGACCTGATTTCCAACTTAAGATTTTCTCCAACATAATTCTCTCTTCTGTAGATGCATTGTGTTTCACCCCAGCTAACAACATTTGAGAATCAGCCGGAGAAACAGTTCCAAAAACTAGAGGCATATAAGTCAAAGTGTCGTTGAAAGTTTGATTCTTTGCAATATAATCGATCATTCCATTTAGCTTAGCATCAAGATTACCATTAACGTTTCTAGGATGTCGGTAGGGCGATTTTCCACCGTGGTATTTAGATTTGTATCTATTATTTTGGGCTTTCTTTGTCTTTCTATGATGCTTATGCTTGTTAGCTCTTCGTTCCCTTAAATATTCTAATTGTCTTTTACGACGCTTCAAGTATGACCTGAGGCATTGTTGAGTTCCAGGTTCGTCCAATTCCGGAACTTCTTGTACATTAGGTAAAACGGCGTTAATAATATATTTAATAGGGTAGGGCTTAGATTCATCTCTACTTTCTAACAGCTTATTGATTAAAATACTTTCTAGTAAAGGAATAGGGAGAAGACCTTTGATTTTTTTTAAATTTGCACATGATTTGTCTTCCTTTGCGTTATCAAAATCTGAAAATGAAACAATTTTTGAGAATGATGTTTTATATTCGACCCATTTGTTTAGTGTTTTTATAGTTTCTAATGTATGTAACTGATTTTAATTTTAAAGTGTTTTTTTCTTTAATAACTAAGTGAACATTTTTTATACGGATTATCACGAAAATGTACCAATTAAGAGCTCTGGAACTGTGTTTTCAACATAACACGTCCTTTGTTTCGACTCTTAAAAGGATATTATCGAACCGAGAGTTCCAACGACCACAAATTTTAAGGAAAAAGCTTTTACCATCGTTGAAACTCCTCAAATGGTTTCTAGAATATTTCGATATAATGTACAGAGAGTTCACGAACATTCAAAGACAATAATAAAATATCGGAGGATGTTATCAGGTACTAGCCAGTACTTCTTTGAATTTTTTAATCCATTAGTGTGAAACATCGTTCTGTTTAATTCCGTGTATTTATTAGTTTTGAAATTTTGGTTTTTTTAGGAAAATATACAGGGTGTCTAAAAATATTGGCTCAATTTTAGCACTTCACGGAAACTGCTCAAATATGGAAAACCTTTGAAATTTCAAAATTACATAATTAGGATCTAAAACTAATAAAATTCGTCAATGCTTTTGTATTTTTTGAAAAGTTACAGAAATATTATATGGTAAAATTGAAGATCTTGATATTGGCCAAACACAACAACCTGTAGTTAATCAATCAAATTGGTATTCAATTTCAATTGAATTTACACGGTAAAGAACTATGTTACTCACCGTAAACATAGTCCGGAATATTGGTATTTTCCGACTGGGTACCGACTTCTTTGTCGGTAAATGGTTCACGACCGGTACTTTCTTTAATTATTGAAACAGTTTGTGAATATTGATATTCCTAAACAATATCACTCACCTTGCTTTGGCAGAAAACGAACCATATGAATAGTTGGCTTATCGCCAGGATTTTGGATGTCAGGCTTAGGAAGCGACTCCCTATATCTAATGTCATGTTTGGGATTCAAATTATTCTTTAATGAACTGATCTTGCTTCGTATGGATGTCGAAAAAACGCTACCAACAGAAAGATTGTCTTCAAATTTTGCATCTCGGTAATTATTTTCTTTCAATGATTTCTCGTTTTCTTTCAATTGATAACCAGGATCGTTTTCGTACTCTTTCTCAACGATATCGTTAAAATCTGACACTTCGTTAAAAATATTTGGATAAACAGACTGCCGAACGCTATTACTATTATTGATCGTGTTCGTTACCAGTACAAGAATTAATCTGCAAGATCAACAAAGAATGTCATCAAATATGTCATAAATAATAGAAAATTCATTAGAGATTTAACTGCAAGCTATTATCTTACTTACAAATAGTTTATAACACTAAAAAGCATCGAACTGAATCACCAAGACCATAAATTCTGTTCATTATGTTCCTCAAAATTCCTTTTTTCGTAAAAAACTAATAGAAACAAAATATAATTTTGTATATTGTCAAAATGACATGTATAACAATGATTACGTATAAAAAATTATACCACCAATATATCCCTCTAGCAGGCATTTCCTCAGGTACCCAGTTTAGTGGCAAATTTCGGCCAACGGTAGTCGTGGGCTAGCATGGATAATATTTAAAACATACCATTCCTACTTTATGGAATTAACTTTAAATAGGGGACAATCATGAGATTTCGGGTAGTAAGTTGGAGAAAACAGGAAAAGGGCGATCACATGTCTTTTTTCTGAGAACTATTGAGGGGTATAAAAAATACAACAATCAAAGTACTAAAAATAGCACCCATTAGTGACCATCTTGAGGCATCAGTTCACAGCGTACACACATGGCATGTCATGGAAATAATAACACGAATACCATATAATATGGTGCACATGACAAGAAAACAACTATTAAATGAATAAGAATTATTAGTCAGAAAATCCATATATCATAGTTAATATACAAGCAAATAATTTTTTTTATACAATACTTTAGAAATCATTTTAGGATTATTTTAAAACAATTGCAATTAAGTTACTAAAATACAGTCACAAAATGTTTTATCACTGAGTAGATAAAGGAGATATACCAACTTGTCTAGAATCGGTTCCAGCAGTTGATTCCAGATTCTTTAATAATTGTTGCAACCAATGTTTAGTTGATTTGTCCTCTTGTAAACAGTTGTTGAAAGTGCTGTCACGCAACTGATCTGGTAAACATTGTCTTAGAGCTTCCCGTGCCCTAACAATAAAAATCATAATCAAAAAAGTGTTCGTTTTTTATTCTTTTTATTCCAAATTTACCTTGGGTTATCAGATAATCTCAAATAGCATCGAACAACATGTTTTAGGAGACGAGCAGATGGTTCTTTTGCTAATGAAATAACCATCTTACCCTAAAAAATATTTATTATTAATATAATAAAAAGTTGTTTTTTAATAGTCACAAACTTACTAAAATCATAGCGACATGGCTGAACCTATCATAAGTTTGGCAGATGTACGATAAACCACTATCATCAAGAAGAATTTTCTGCAAAATAAACGTGGCCACTGTTTTGCTAAGTTCAGAACCAGTTTCCATAATTCTTAAGCAGAGTGGTATTATTTCAGTAGTCAAAAGAAAGGTAATTACTTCTTGTTCATCAGTCTAGAAAGCATTATTTTCATGTATAATTAAGATTAAACATTAATTCAAAAATTTACCTTAACTAGAGCCCCAATAACTCCAAGACTTGTTAATCTAAGATATTCAAATGGCCTAGTTTTTGAGACTGTATGCAAAAAAGGATATAAAAATAATGGGATGTGAGCAAGCAAAAATTGAGATCTCGTTTCTGGATGAGAAGCAACGCATTGTAGAAGAGCCAACGCATTGCAAACCCTGAAAATCATTAAACACATTTATATTCAAGTCTTGTGTGAATAAAGAGTTTAATTATTTTAGTATATGTGTTGCTTGTTAAAATACCTATTTGATTCATGAGCTGTTAATGTAGGAGGATTAATGGCCGGATAAATAATAAGAATTTCCTGAAGAAGAGCTGCTATTGTGCCGAAACTATTCCACAACATAGGAGCCAAGTCAGGTACAATTTCTCTTTTCTTACTGAAAATTGATATAATAAATATCACACTAATAAACTTTATATTAAAATACAGGATCTTACCTAAGTTCAAACAAAGCATTTTCTCTAGTATCTGGACTTGTTAATTCAAGAATCCATTGATAAACTTTTTCCCGTTCAATAGAGGCATTTGCAGGACTTTGTTGAGTGCTCATATTCATTGAGAAATCTTCAACAATAAGATACTTTGAAGAAAATTACGTAAACATGCAGAAAGGCTTATTCCTCCTCGATTTTGCTGAAATTTTGCAGAAGCACGAATTTTCACTTGAATAATAAGAATATGACTTTAAAAATTGTCGCCCAGTACCCCTTTTTAAGTTATAAACGTAGTGCACTAATTTAACTTAACCTAACCTATATGAAGAGTACTAAATTTATTACATTTATAACTTAAAAAGAGATACCAAGCAACCGTTTTTAAAGTTAGATTCTTATTGTCCTAGTGGAAATAAATGTTTATGCAAACTGTCATCAAATCTAAGAGGAGTAAAATTTTGTGCATATTTTCTGAAAAATTGAAGATTCACTTGCAAAAGAACAAAAACCCGCTAAATTATTGTTTGCAGTTATTTATACCATGATTAACCTAGATACGAGGTCTTTGAATATCAATAGGCTTTTTGTTATTAGCAGAGAAATGAGCTTCAGGTAAATGTATGATATAATATTTATTATGAAATATATGATATGATATGTAATATGTAAGAATAAGAAAATTTGAATACACCTACCTTCCTGCATAAAGTGGAAAAACTTAAAAATTTTCTAAAAATTTACAATCGTTATAACCTTAGCTCTTGAAAACAAAGCGATGCGCCCTCTTACGTTGGGTCTTTAAAATGATGAATGAATTTTTACTCATTATCAGCTTTAAGGTAGGCCACCAGTTATACATTTTTATGAATTTGACTCTATATTTTGAATTTGCTTCTTCTACCCTTTCGGGATGTATTATTGACTAATTCATGTATAGTTTTCTAATAATAAACAATTTGTTTCACTTGAAAATTCATAGAAACCATTAAATGACATCTAAATTCTAATTAATGCATTCCATTCATGATTTTCTGTACGATTTATATCTGGGTTTCTTGGTTTATAAATGGAATAGATATAAAGCATGTCTCTAGCACTGTGGGGCAGTATGAAGAAGAAATCACCTCCCACAAAAGAAGTAAATGGCATAATATGCTATTCTAAATATGCATAATAAGATAATTTTTGTATCAAAACATGTATTCATATGCCTACATACGAATTAAATTGGTTTGACTATTAAAGTAATTATTTCCCTAAAATATTACCTGTTCATTAAAGTATAAAATCCATTGAAAAATATTGCAGTGATAAAGTCCTTTTTCTAATTCCCGCCCAATTCATTCATTTCCATCTGACAAATTACGATTAGCTCTTATTTCATTTAAAACAACAAACGTTTTCGATTCTCTGATGGGTAGGATCACAATAATGAGCAATTTCTTCGATCTTCAACTAAAAATTATATTTTAAATTGTTGCTAGGCTTCTAATTAGTTTCACAATGCTAGAATGTTTGTTACCTAAAGCGACTTGTTTAAGATATCTTCCATTTCCTACTTTTTCAGACTGATTGCGAAATTCTATTGAAGATTCTTTCTACCTGAACTTACAATTAAAAGTTTATTGAAACATTAATTGAAAAAGGAGCAATTTCTAACAAATATGCATTGCCACGTACTTCGTTATCTAGTGTTGTAGGTTTCTTTGCTTGATCGACTCTTAAGTTGAGTCAAGTGATAAATATCGGCTAGAAGAAAGGTTATTCATAATCTATTGGGGTTTAAAATTCACATGTCCTTTTAAGCCACGTTCTAGAATCTTAAAAATGTTCAATACAGATGAGATTTGATGTTTGGAAGTGCAAATTCATTTTAGTAAAGATATGATTTATATAGTATAATTATTTTAAATCTAAATCTTACATTTGAAAAAAGCAATTATATGAAGGAAATTTGAAAGGGCGTCTTTGTAATTATAAGAATTAGATGGTTTTTTTTAACAAATGTTCATATGTTTTTGCAATTAAGACTAGATAAAATTGAGAAAAGAGAGTGAGACAACAAACAAAAACATGGAATATAAGAAACATGTTGGCTGTAATCTTAATGTAGGCTTTATAGTCCACAGAACTGAGTTTAAAACAAAACTTTGTTCGTTTCCCAGAGGGTGAACGAACGCTGAGACGCGGGGTGCCGCCTGTTCAATGATGGCCGCCAACCGACGCCAATGGGGATGAAATTCACGTATTATTCGGTGGGGGTAACAAGGCCAGCTGTTCGTCACCAAAACTATACACCGTTGTCAAGATATGAATTTTTTCTTTTAAACTACTGAAAAAAATAACACAAGAAATCCATTCACTAAAGGTAGATACATGCATAGTTTTAAGATATTCATAAATGCGATCCTAAGGACTTTTGTTTTTGAACAAATATTTCATAGCATTATTTAATATTTCTTCATCAAAATCGTTAGTGGAAAATTAATTTTTCAAATTACACTTGACAACAATGTAGGGACAAGGCCGTGTTCACTCCGGAAGGATATTGAAACTATGTATACCTGTTTGAAAATACTTTCAAAAGGGACACTTTGATATACTTAGTTTTGAAATTTTGAAATTCAAAAAGTACCCATAATTCTATATTTTTTGAGCTGATTTAGTAAATAAAAAGGCATTTCCTTTGAGACAAAAAAAAATTATAAATTAGAGCTTGTGGAAGAAGTTTTTTTGGAAAAATTTTCTGGAGGAAGACCTCCAAGAGTACCTTCTATTCTGTGCTGTTCAAATCTTTTCAAATTAAATATAAAGTTGATTTATTATTAAGACTTCCAAAACTTAACTTGGAAACTGAACTAAACATACAGTATTAAATTTTACGGTTTATCAAGATTTGATTGGACGTTATACAGAAACAATTTTAATAAAAAATATCAAAAATCGACATTAATTTTTAAGATAAAGAGAACAAAAATAGAATTGATCATTGGATTTGATGGACGTTTCATTTTAACGAAACGCTAAGGGTGGTAACCCACAATAACCTCGTCACGGCGAGCATTGGAGGGGAGGAAATGGGAAAACAAAACGATGGGGATGGGGAATGGAAAAGGTAAGCATATAGGATGAAGGGTGGCCGTTGAGGTCGATGTACCCTGCGTATGGCCGCCGCCCCGTAAAAAAAACGATAGACTGAAAGCAAAAAACGAATATTCCAAAAAACTGATGCAAAGAATTTCTTTTGCTGTTTATTTTGTCGGGAATATTTTCACTGCACCTCCAGTCAAAAATAAATCCTTTTAAAGAGTTTGAAGTTTTAAAGAGAGATGGTTTTCTTTTTTCTTTGAAAAACCATTGCAAATCCAAGGATAGGAGATAGTGGGTAACAAAATATACCTATTGGTTGTTCTAGAAATGGTTTTATTTGACTTCAAGCAGAACAATGCTGTAAGGTCATTTAAGAAAAAGTATTAAAATAAGAAAAGACCGAAAGACTAATGCACTTCTTTTTCGTTTGCAAAGAAAAATGATTGCAGTTCTGTTATTATTATAAATGATTCGGCTTCTAAAGTCTGGACATTTTAGCAGTAACAAAAAGGAATGGTGTCACAATCATTTTGAAATATGCACCAAAAAGTGAGTTTTGTATGACAGTCGAATAGAATCGAAAGTTATTAAGTGACAATACTCTTTGCAAACTCCAAATTGTGTGGCGGATTTAATGTAATTTATCATAGTTTCCTGAATTTCGGTGAAACTATCATGTCAGAAAAGTATTGTTAATGAATATTCACAAAATGAATGTGATAAGAATGGATTATATTATTCTACATTTAGCTGTATGTCGCACAGCTAAAATTGAACGATATCGACTGTGAAACTTTGGAGTACCAGTCATAGTTCCAGGGCTTTTCATCGAATGACTATACTGAAGAACTACCATTGATATAACATATAGAAATTGTATCTAAATAAGTTTTCTTTCACACCATTAGTTCAAAAATAATATTAAGCTTACTTATGTATTTAAAGGTACTTAAATTTTAAGAAAGTATAATAAATATAAACATATATTAGGTAAAATTGGTAGATCTAGCCTATTTCAGTACATAAGTGTGAAACCCTTCTCTTGTAGTTATGTAATAAAAAAAGAGGGTGAATTATTTTGATCCCCTTTTTCCATCTGCAGGAAGGAACGGCCAACCGAAGCGCATCGGGAAATGCAATCCCGTTTATATACCGAATGCACGACAAGTACAGGGCCAGTAACACGGACATAAAGAGGTTTGCAATTGCGCGTACAAAGTGCATTTTAATCGCGAATAAAGACCATTGGGCGAGCTGGGAGACCAATGAATTGTCGAGCTCGATGCACATGCAGGTACGACACTCTCATACCAAAACGGTGATTTGAAAATGGTGACCCGACTATTATTTTATTTTATATTAAAAACAAATAAATATATCACTTGGGATTAAATCTATGTATAAAGTCCATTCATTTTTTAACAAAAATCAAATTATTGTAAAACAAAAGCCAAAATTATCATCATGAAGAAACCAAAAAAAAAATACTAAATAACAGGAGAAAAGTAGTATTAGGTCCTACAAAGAAAGTTGATTCCAGGTGCGTGATTGTTCTCTATTTCTCATTTACCAATTTTCTAGCTCCTTTCAACCTGAACTAGCTGTCATAGACAAACAACTCAGGGTCAGGTAGTGACTATTCCCCCACTGGCTTCTTGCTACGAGTTTTTAACTAGGGACCCTAGGTTTTTTCACTTTCGAATTTCATGCAGATGCGCCTATTTCTAATAGGGTCGTGGGATAATTTTCTATTCGAACTGTATAATATAAATGGGTTTTTATTATGGATTTTCTATTATTATAATTGCATACTTAAAATTTCTAGTAACTGACAAATTAATTTTTACCAGAAATAAGCACACAAAGTTTCTGTTAAATATTCTATAGACAATTTTCTATTCATATGAAATGCAAAAATTGCTCTGAAAATGCCGTTGTATTTGGTATTTGCTAAAGGTTTAGAAGAAATATGCTCCCGTATGAGGTGGTATTGATATATTTACCTATTCTTAGCCTACTGCAAAATAATAATTTTTTAAATAAACGTCCCCTGCGCTATGTTATCTAAATGGGACGTTCATGGAAGTCCAATGGAGTCAAGTTCAATTCCTAAGGTTTTTTTTGAGTTTTCCGAATAGAGTTTTAGATAAATGTGGTTTTGAATATAAAATTGCAGTTAATGGATTTTTCATTCAATTCATCGACAAGAACCTGTCCGGTGTTAGTACCATCACTGGTTTTCTGGTTGTCGCTGAAATAACTGGTCTGAACAAGGTCTTGCTGTTTTATTACTATATATTACTACTTATTACAAGTGTACCCTTTGTTGCTTTCTTCAATTTCAAAAGGTACCCGAGAGTATTTACAATGTCCGGACATGTTTTTTTTAAAAAAATTAACTAGCTTTGTCAAAGTTTTCAAAAAGTAATGATTACAGTTGTATGAAACCGAGGTTTAAAGTGACGAATGAAAGCTTATCTGCACCACCAAATCTTTGTTATTGGTTCCGTTTTAAATGTTCTTACAGCTCACTAAAATATGAAACCGAGGCCATGACATTTTATATACATACTTTAGTAAGAACGAAAACCAGATTCATTTTATATACGAAACAAAATTTCGATAGATATTAACATGTATGTTGTAGGATACAGTACAATTGTTGATTGCATCATGGAATAAATATCCTCTTAAAGAAATCAACATTAATCGATCTAAACGGAAGAGGTTCCAGAACCCTGTATACTTATTATCCTTTATCGTATTAATATGATAAATTGAATTTTAAATGCCGACCGTCACCTTTCTGCTTTTATAATATATGCGTCCATATACTTCTCATGTTACATTATGTCCGGCACAATACGGCTTTAAATAATTTATATTAAAGATTCTCTTTTCTAATTGACAATAGTTCGGCTGAGTGTATGTATGTTGCGAGAGGAAAGAGGGTGAATTCTATATACCTTCCTGTTCTACTTAGTTATTCGAGTTATGTACCTATATAAGACACCGGACTCTCGATATAGAAAGGGGAGACCTGATTAAACCGATGGTTTGTATATCTCTGTAATCTCAGTTGGGTGCCTCAATTGTCATTTTTGTTAAATAGCACTATATAAATCTTTTTAATCTTAAACCCTTTTTATATCAAATAATCGCGTAATAAACTCACATACAATAACCATTCATTAGAAGTTTTTCTTTCTGGAAAAATCAGTATTGAACATATTAAAATCAAAGGTAATAGGGATTTCGCATGTTTCGCACGTGTGTTAGAAATCTGTATTCCATATACCCTATTATGAATATGTCCGAAAAATACTGCCCATTTTCTTTGTGCGCTTCGAAAGAGGGATGACCCATGAAGACGACCCTTGGCCTTTTGAGGAGTACTCCTATGTTGATTGAAATTCGTCAGGTAGATTTCAATTGGCCTGCACATGTTTTTAATATATATAGAATTTTCGTCAGAACAACTGTTTATTTCAGTTGGGGATTTGTTGTTCGACATTTTTCTTTTGAAAAATGACATATAAAATACATAAATGTGTAAATATTACAGGAGTGTTATTCAAAAAGTTCGATTCCCTTGAAAAAACGGAGTTACAAGTGTAATTTTAACAAAACTAACATTCCCCCTCTGTCTAAATCAATAAATTAATAATTTATTGATATTGACTGTTATTAATGACATAACTGTGTTACTATCTACTCTATTGATATTTTTCCGGTACAGTTTTTGTTCATATTTACCTTCCTCTAGATATAACGGGTTTCCCTTCTAAACCCGGTACTGTTTGTCAAATAGCAGTTCCTTGCATTCCGAAAGTATCTGATCTGACCCAGGAACAAAAACGTTTTATAATGCCTTAAAAGCTTACAAAAGACGGTTATGAAACACCGCTTTAACAACTGATCGTCATAATTCTAACGTACATTAAGCTGCTCCTAACATTGCCACCACAATGGATCTGATTGAAAAAAAACTGATTTAGTTCTGTCAGGAAAGACGACGAAAGAAAAAAACTTGTATTGTATGCGTCAAATGTGAAGATTTAAAAACTTGTTTCAATTTTTTGGCAATTTCCTATTGTCCCAAATGGGAAGTTCCTGTTCTGCATTTTTGATGCGTGATGTCCGAACCTTCACCTTTCACATTGATCAGTTTCCAGTAAATGCTTGCTTAGGGTCAATTCATTGGCGTACATTCAAATTTCTTTATCATAAAGTCTATGGAACATTAACAATTAGAGAACTAAACTGAATTGAAAAAAATTGTAAGATACTTGAAGTCTAAGTAAACAATATGTAATCCTAGATTAGTATAAAAGATTTTTATTAGAGTATACAACGGTATGCCTGCAATTGCTCTACTTGAAAGCGCTATTAAGTCGCATGAAACGAAGTCAGAAGGATAAAGACGATGCAGTAAACACTTAAACTTTCAATTTTCTTGTGTTGCAAAAGAATACTAATGCTTTGCAAACCATTGATTCCGATGGACTTGACATTATGAAGACATCATGAATAACCTGAAAGAGAGAGCATTATTTTACCGAATGATCATTTAGCTAAATGTGTATCTACCTGCATGATATTTGTTAAATGGGTATCTAATTAAGATTTTTAGTGGAAATAAAGTAAATCATAACGTCATTACAAAACGGGTTATGGTTAATTGGAAGACCCGGTTGTGTGAGATCACCAATCACCTAATTTTTCCATATAAACAATCAACATCAACGACAATAATGTAGAAAATTAAGGAATAAAGGTTGAAAGAAAAGTATTTTTGTCCATTTAGAAAATGCCTATTTGGAGTTGCATCTGCAGCTAAAATTCTATAGAAATCTGATTGTGAAGCAGCTGGTTTCGAATTACAAACAGTTGTCAATGCCTTGGAAGCTTCATAATATTAATGTGTGCCCTTCGTTTTGTTGGCCGATAATATGAGATCAACCCCAAAATCGTTCTTCCTTACGGAAAAAAATAATTTCAAAATTACAGGGTGACCAAAATAAGAAATATTAATTTAAAATATATTTTTTTATTTCATACAGTGTTATTAGGAATCTGCCCTGTACAGTCTTTTTATTTTAAAAACCGTTGGTTGTTTGTAATAGTTTGTAATCTGTGGTTGTCATTGGACAGTTGACGTGCATTGTTGCCAAATCTGTCAAACTTCATTCCGTGTACCTAATAGCGTTTTCCACTGGTCGCACTTCTTGGCACTGACGATGAGTGCAAGTCGTACGTTCCATTGGGATTTTTGGAGCACACTTTTTTGGTGCCGTACGTTTCAGTGAGTGCCCTAATCTCGTTCAATGAAATTAAATTAAATAAAAATTTATTTAGTTAATTAATATTAATTTTAAATAAAATATTAAGCAGTTTTGACATTTATGACATTCTTGACAGTTCGCTAAACGTGCATGTGCGAACTGAGTTTTTACCAGTAACAAACGCTATAAATATTGCCATTAATTTGAGGTTGTTTTTCGTATTTGTTTTTTTATTAACTTAATATTTAGTTTGTGTATTTACGTATGTACCTACGTCTCTAACGATATTTAAGGCTGTCAAAAGTCTTTTATTGTTTGAAATAGGTTAGCAGGGAAGCTACAAGTTATTTGCAACGGGTATTAAGATGAAATGACCTAGTTAATAACAAAATAAGCACGTAATTCGTTCTTAAAAGAATAGATTAATTAAATCACGCAATAAACAAAAGTAAAGGAAAGGCAATAAATATTAAGCGGAAACTAAAATATACGCAAAACAAGAGTTACGAAGAAATGCAAGAAATATTAATGGCACCACCATAAAACGTTGCACTAACTTCAAATATTGATGCAGTTAATCGATTATCGTCATGCATTACTTGCAATGGTTTCTAGAATTCAAGAACTATATATTATAGTATATTATTGGAACTATTCATATTTTCCTATTCGTTACTTTACTTTGAACTTATGTACACCCTGTATATAATTAGATGTCATCAAAGCAAGCCTACCAGCGAGACAACTGGTTACCAATCATGGTCAACCATAAACAATACAGGACTGATATCTGTCAATTTATGTTAGATGTCAAATCTTTAACAATCAAAAAGTCAGAAACGAGAAAATTTTTCCAAGTTTTTGATTGTTAATATATTCGAGTCGTTTTAACTAACATTATGTCGGTAACAAAAATACCCCCGATTACCATGAGTAAATTGTACGTGGGTAATTTACCCAACGACACCAATGAAAATTCATTACGACAGCTTTTCGTTGAACAGAACCTGTCCTGCACCAATATCTTAATGAAGCGTGGTGGTTACGCGTTTGTTGATTGCCCCGATCAGTCTTCAGCTGACAAAATTATTGATAAATTGAATGGTAAGATTTTACATGTTTTAATAGCCAAAAAAACAGCATGCGAAGATGGGAAATAGATATTCTTGGGTGCTGTCAGGCTTAGTTATTAATTAAAAAAAAAACAATTTTACTAAAAATGCATACCTGGGGATCTATTTTATGGATTTACATACGGCATTTTCATTATTTTTTGTAATTTTGTTTTTTTGTATTTTGAAAATCGCAGATTTGATGTCGCAATTCCATATATGTCGGTTTAAAATGCTATTTGCTAATAATGATTTTAGTTAAGAAAAGAAACAATAAATATCAAATGTTCAAGGATTTGATTTTTGTCATTTTCAAAACAGAAATTGTCAAATCTTTTTATGCGACATGATCAGAAGTAAAATATCAGAGTGGGCCTAATGGAACAAAGTGAAAAAAAATGTTTGATCATTGTATGGAGGTAAACAGTCACGAATCCTATACTTTTTTTTGTTAATTAGTCCTTACCCAACCTTACCTCTCACCAAATGATTGAATGTAGGTAAGATAAAAAACGGTTCCTATGGACCCCCTTTTTGCTAATCCTGACCCTACCTTGCCTTAACTTTCATCAAATAAAAAAAATGGGCCGGTTCTGCTTTTTTACCAATTCAGAACGTACCTTCATCTATCCTTCGTAAAACGATGAATAGATGTAAGATAACGGCAAATGAAATCAAGATTAAAAAAATTAACAGAAAAATTATGCAAGTTTTTCTTTCACACTATTTCATTAGATTTACTCCGATATTTTAGCTTTGGCAACATTGCATAAAAATATGTTTGATAGTTCCTATTTTTAAAATGATAAAAATCAGGTCCTTTGAAATTTGATATTTATTATTATTTTATTTTTTTAACTAAAATCGTTGCTCGAAAATAGCATTTTAAACAAAAATATATGGAGATACGACGCCAAATCTGCGAGTTTTCAAAGGAAAAAACATAAAATTAGAAAAAATATAAGAAAGTGTTGTATTTGAAACCATAAAATACATCCCCGGATATATATTTTTAGATTAATATTTTTTAAAATTATTAACTAACCCCATAGAAAGTCGACCAGCATCAATTAATAATTAGTAGCAAAGTAAATTATAATAAAACAAATAAAAATTAATGATAATTTCTTTCTAGGTTATAATTTCCATGGATCTCTCTTAGTGGTTGAGCCATCAGTTGCCTCCCGAAAAAGACGGTGAGTTAACTCTGACGTTATACTTACTTGTACTTATGTAATTTCATTTTCTACTGTTAATATTTAAGCATTAGTACAGTGGTCACCAGCTTATGGCAGGCCTGTCTCCAGATAGCATACAAAAGCTTTTTAGGTGGCATGCGAAATATTTAAGGGGCATCTATCAAGGAGTGACGAATCCTAAAAAAAGAAATTAACACTTAAAAAGTCTATGTGGCATATCATTGAACATCAGTTGAATTTTCTTAAAAAAGCGCCCCATATCGGTTGCCAATCGGTATGCGACACTTTTTGGTATTTGATTTAAAAGACCCAGTACGTAATCGTTAAGGATGTTACCATGAAAATCCCAAAAAACTAAGGCAAGACCTTTTCCAGTAGATTATTGAAAGCAAAACTTTATGCGATGTTTAGACTCTGACTCATAGCAATATATCCAAGTTTCTCTAGTAATTGTCATTTAAGTTAAAAACATCGGAGTGCTTTCAATACAAGCACATATTGAACGCAATATTCCCATTCGTAGTCTCTTCTCATCTGTTTTCTGGCATTTAAGATATATTAACGCGAACAGTGCGATGAACGTGTTCATATGAAATGTCCATAGAATGAACTGTATATTTTAAAAAAATAAAATAATAGTTAATTCACAACTGAAGTTGCGATATGAATTGGCATGGTCCTCTTGAATTTTTTATTATTGGTCATGCCTTGTTATAATTTGACCGCGAAAATTGTACGCCACTGTAAACTCGTTGAATTCAAGCATGTAAGAGGGTTCGCCCGCTCTGAGGATCGGATCACTTCCGAGAAATTGTTAAGGACCGTAACGTGTGGCACTGACCACGACTAGCTACCATTTACCATTGATTCAACAATTTAATTCATAAAAGGCAGGTTACCTGCGTTCAGCTAGTTTTGGTAATGCTTAAATTTACAATTGAAATAAATGAGTTCGTACCTTTTTGTTATTTTCAACTTTTCCTTATAATTTTTAGATTATAACGGTATTTGTTCTTAAATTCTTTGGATTTCTAACGAAATTTGATTATAAATTTCTTGGAATTTTCAAATCCTTTACAAAAATTACGAGTTTAGTAGAGAATAAAGTTAAACACTTGTTTAAAAAAAAACACATTTGACTAACAGATGTTAGATTTATTGTTTTTGTTCTATCAATTGCTACATTTAAGGAGTCAAATCTGTATATTATTTCATTATTGTTTACTATGCTCAAAACTAAACTAAGTAATGAATTCCTATTTTTCTTACTAAATTATAAAATTTCTTCAATTTCAGAAGTTTCTCAGATGCTCCTCCTATGCAAGGTCGAAACGGTTGGGTGTAAGTTTTTATATTATTTTACTTTTTTAGTTCGCTAAGATACTTCAATATAAAGAATAATATAGGACAATTTAAAAATTTCTCCATTTCTATAGTTAGATTGTTACGACTGCATTTTATTAAATGTGGTTTTTCGTTTAGAAATAGAGCCATTTTAACACTTTTTTTTAAAACAAAAATGCAATACTTAATACTTGCCTGAGTCAGATATGTTCATAAATCGAAATATTTCAGACCAGACCAATTAATTTCGTGACTAAAAATGCGATAATATTGAAAATTCGAAAAACGAACAAAAAATACTAATAAATATTGAACGCAATACAAAATGACCGTACCTCCTGTCGATTCGCTTACATATTGCAATCGAATATCGTGATTTGCCCTTTGGAAATATGCGATATTTTTTAGCCAGTCGGGGTTTTTTTTTTTCCCTATGCAGTGGGAGGGGTGCGTCGGGGGTGGCAGACAGCGTGAAATCATTAGCAATTCCACCTCATGGTCAAATTGCAATTTTATTGGAGGCGTGCGTTATTGGATTTTAAAAAAGTTTGGGCGGTCATATACGTCTGATAGTGGTCCAGACAAGGTATTTGCATTTTTTATACAAAATTTGAACACTCCTGCTTAATATATCTTTGCATATGAAAAAAAAAACATTTTATTGTTTTTCTGTCGACAACACAAAGCTTACTAAATAACTGGGTGCCTTAATGATAGTTAATTTAACATTAAAGAATTAAACTGATCATGTTTTTTTAGGCGTGCCGCTTTTCGCTAGAAAAATAGTGCTTGTGACCAACCTTCGAAATGTTTCACATTTAGTCGAATACACATTTGTACGTATATCAATTTTATAATTAAATATTTTCAAAATTTATTTGCTTTGATTTCAATTAAAAAAAACCCTTTATCGATTATAAATTTATAATAGTTCTTTTATTTTATTTTTTTTTTTTTTGTAAGAAGCTCCATTTCTCTAGCTGCGGTTGATTCTTGTTTTTTGAAAATATTATAGCTTTGTGTAATCGATGGAGGGGTTTGAGTTGTTTTTTCCACCATTATTTTTATTGTTGTTTGCCTTTATCTTCCACTATATGTCCTATTAAATAAGAACATTAAAAAGTTTCCGGACAAAGTTTCTCCACTATTTACATTCCTAACAATTAACAGCACATTTGTTTTCAAATTGAAGCTAACATTTAAATTTATTATTATACGCTCACAAAAACAAAAATATTGTACATTTTATTTTTTGTCTTTATTATCTTTTTGTTTAAAACTTTTTGATTTCCATTTCCAAATCTTTAATTCTAAAGTAGGTATTTTACGTTATTAATTACCGTATTAACTACATAATGAAGCTTTACAACAAATTCCTAGAGAAATTATTAAAACAGCTGAATTTTGCTAAAATGATTAATTGACAAAACCAATATTAATGTCAGCACAATATTACTCTTAAGTGTAATTAAAACAATCTAATACTCCTCTTGCTCTAATGATAGCCTGAATCCTCCTGGGCATGCTGCCAAAAAGAACTTTGATAGTTTCTTGTGGAATTCGATTCCATTCTTTTTGTGTAGCAATTCTCAATTCTGCAATTGAGTTTGGGGGTGGATTTCGTATTTGTACATTTCTTTTTAGGATTTCCCACAGATTTTCTATGGAATTTACATCAGGGCTATTTGCTATTTGCATTTAAGCCAACATCTTCAAAATGCTGGGCTACAGTTTTTGTGGCATGGACATTAGCATTATCATGCATTAGCACAAAATTATCGTAGCCGGTAAAGTCAGCATATGGTAAAATATGATCTTCAATGATGTGTATATACCAGTTAGCATTCATTCTTAAATTCATCTCAATTAATTCCGTACAAGTTTTTTAACTAGTGCCACCCCATAATATAATGGAACTTCTATCAATACTAAGATTTTATAAAACGTTCTCCTGACTTTTTGTATACTCGATTACATCCATTAGGTTTCCATAATTCTTGTTTCCTCTGTAAAAATAGCTTTTCTTCATTGACGTTTATTTCAGTTAACATGTGCTCTTGCAAATTGTAACCGTCAGTTTTTGTGATGTCGGAGAAGTCGAGGAACTCTGACAGGACGTTTTAGATTTAAGCCGATTTCCTTAAGTCTCCTTATTACTGTTTTGACAGATACTTTGACTTGTTTTGAATTCAGTAATTCATTTTTAAGAAGATGAGCAATAAAGTCCAATTTCGTTGAAACTGAAAAATTGGTCATCTCTTGGCGTTCTATATTTTTTACGTCCTTGACCAGGTCGCCTTTTGTATTCTCTTGTCTCATTGTGTCGTTTTACTACACGTGAAACAGTCGATTGATGGATATTTAATCTCTGTGCAATATCTTCTTGTCTGTAGTCCTCATTTGTTAAACAAACAATTTTAACATAAACTATGTCACTTAAATGAGGCATCTCCCTTCCTTGAAACTTCATACTAAAGCAATAAAGCACTTGAAATCTTATGATGACAACATGAAATAAAGAGTATTCACTGTTTTAGTCACCAAGGTGCACTACATTATTGTATAACTTTTTGACATTATCATTTTTTGTCTTATAAAGACTACTTTTAAACAAACTTTTATCTTTAATTAATTGCCAAATATGTAAAACATTCCAATGTAAGTGAGTTATCATAAATATGAAAATAAATACATAAATTTGAAATAAGCAAAAATAAAATATGCAATATTTCTATAGTCCCTGAATGTATATTGGCTAAATTTACTAATGATGAAGTTTGGCGAATTGAAGTTCGAGTGTAAATTAGTGCAAAAAAACTTTAAATTTACTTAAAATCCCATTATATACAAGGATATAGTTTCATTATCATTTATTTTCAAATTCATTTATACATTATGTTTATTGTTATTATTGAATTTTCATCTAAAATTTTTTCTATTTTTATTGTTATTAATACTGCAAAATCTATTTTATACAATTCAATAAGGTATTTGTTGTAGTATTTTTCTGTAACTAAAAATGCTGTATTTTAGTTGAACAATCCATAGGTACATGGTTAATTAAAAAAATTATATGAGGAAAGAGTGGAGAAGGGCTTCAATAAACTCCACAGAGTTTATCCTGAAAATTGTGTATAATTTAGAAGTGGGGGGAAGTTCCTGAAGGATGACAAGAGAGGGAAAGGCGTGGCCATGCGCGCTCACAATCTCTTTCATGCACGCTTCGAATTCTCCAACAGTACGTATTTAGCTCGTATTTAGAGTGATATGTTCAGTTACATCATTTTCCAGAAAAAAGTTTTCGTTTCGCTCGAAAAAGTGATCCTTTTGGCCGTTAGTTTTTTTTAATTTCTACCCAACAACATTCCCCCATCGGTCGACTGGACGTTCCGAACCATAATTCATTTTCTATTTCGTTTTTTCGTTCTTCCTTCCGGAACGGCAACGTACCGCCTCTTTTTCATTTCGATTGTGTCGAGATTGTGTGCGATCCCGAGTTTATTTTTCCGGCATCGAATTCGTCTACCAGTAGTAGTAGTGATCTCTCCATCCGATCCGTGATTACAAAAGTCGAATTGGTAAAAGACTGATTAGGCTTAAGTCATACGAGTGCGTGCGTGCGAGTTTGTGAGTTATTATTCTCGGTTTCCTTTTTTTTCTATTTGATTATTTATTTTCCCACATTTTCCCGTTTGGATACCAGGATAAGAAATCATGGAAAAGTATCAGGAGTGCCGCGACGATGATAACGATCAAATTTTCGAAGCCGAAGAACCGGAGCCTAGGTGGGTTTATTTTTAAGAGATTATAAAGTTAAAAAATAACATTTAATACATAACATCTATCGTTTACATATGTTGCTATTCGGTAACTATAAGCGCCATCTGTGGGCATGGGAAGCGGAAGTATGTATATTTGGTATTTGGTGCATTCATCCTGTTCATCCATCCGATGACGGGTTCGTTCAGATATCACTTCGAATGGTTATTTATAAATCCCATTTGGAAACGCGTTTGGTTAATTGACATCGAAAACATCGATTCTACTTGACCGAATTTGTTTTTGTATAAAAATGTCTATGTATATTTATTATTTTTTGGTGCGAAATGTGTTAACAAACACTATCACTACCACTCGTTTGTGCTGAAGGGTTCCAACTTAACGTACATAACTGACAAACTATTATGGATGGGTTTCCTTTTTTATTTTACGTTTGTGCTTATTTAACAGAAATTTAATGTATTTTATTGATTTACGTTTGGAAGATTAGAGATGATTGCAATCTGTGGTTTTGTAAGAAACAACAACTAAAACAATGAAATTAATTATAATCACGGAATTGAAAGAAAAATAAATAAATTGAAACGTAGACAAGGTTTAGCATTGACCTCACTTGTGAGTCATTCAGTTTTTGGGCATTGTTACCGCATGATGATATTTTGTTACAATAATAATAACAGTAATAATAATAATAACAATAGTAATAATAATAATAATACTAAATGCTTTCCACTTTTTAAATTCCATACATTTGAAATAAGCAGTTGCTCTCTCTGTTAGACTGGGAAATAGTCTTCCTGTTTCATAATTTTTTCCTTAAACCTTTTATCAGTGGGTTCATAATCTCGGTACCAACAAACACACACATGTACCATCTATAGTTCTTAAGAATTTTACCTGTTTTTTTGTCTGTGTTTACAAAGGACCCAGAGATTTTCCGTTAGAAAAGACTTTCGGTTATTTCAGGTAGAAACGAACGCCTTCTACCTAGAATTTTGCCGGCGAACGGCTTTGACCGTAAAAATGTTAAAGGTGTTCTATTTATTGCCTTTTAAACGAAAACGTCGACCGAGACAATTTTAGAATACGTCAACAAGAAGAGGGAATTTTTACTGAGGTTCTTTGGGTGCGTTTTGTCATCTTTTATACTTCTTGTTGAAATTTGCCATTAAAAGGACCATTTCTGTAGTCTTTCTAATCATCAAATAGATTAGGCCGATTAAATTCATCTCCATAAACATGGTTTATAGAGATGAAGCTATTTTCGCTTGTCTCATTATTTATGTAATTGCCATGTTAACAACAAAACATCAACATTTTATTGAAAATTATATGTTTCTTAACGTTAACATAGCGAAGCCCAGTTTTTAACAGCTTCCATTTTCTAGAACATACTTAATTAAAATGGATTTATCCTAAATTCTAATTTAAAATTTGTGGCTTCACATTATCCTTCGAGTTTTTGAAGTTGACTTTCCATATACTATACGTATTTAAAATTAATTTAACCAGTCATTTTCAACTTTAAAGGTTCTCATGAAACAGTTGTATTTTAGTTACAATGTAGAAGTACAGGTTTTAAACTCCAAAAAGACATTCGCCTCAATCAAAAGATCAAAACGAGTTTAAATCAGTTATTCTAGAGGATTAAAAAGCGATCGTCAAACTGGAAAGAAAATTGAGTTATTAATTTGGTTTGAGCGCGCTCTCTGTTCAATTAATGTCCGTAATTTTCACTGACAACAACCAACCGAAATGTAATTTGATCTTTAAGAACTAACAATGCGAAATACTTCAAGCAAATCCTTGCAAAGTTTGTTCTGACTGGAAAAAGCTCATATTGTTCGTTAAAGGTTTATTCCTAAAGAAAATGAAAGAAATACACTACGTAGATGAATCTTCTGCATGGTTTGCTACAGTCAAAGCATGAATTGTGAATCCTATAAATATACCTGTACCACCACTGAAGATGGGTTATGTTGAGGCAGGCCAAGTTTGGTAACGTTAGAAGATGATCTCGATAAAGTGCAAAAAGGGTATTGAAGGACCATTGATTGATGCGAAGCTAAAGTTTTGCGTCGATTTATAACCGTGAACGAGTCTGGGATCCAAAAATTACACTTCCAAACAAAAGAACTGTCCAGGTAATGGACAATAAAACTAACCAGCTTCAAAGAAGCCGAAAACTTTTCCATCGCTTAGTAAGATGTATTTCGAAAAGTTAAAGGCATAACTTTTGTTCACTGTCTAGAAAACGACTGATGAATCAATAAATGGAGAGGAGTAGTACGTTAATTTTCTTGAACAGCCGAGTTGCGTAATATCACACAAACAATGCCCGAATTATAAATAAAGAAAATTTTTCTTCACCAGGAAATGTATCATACCATAAGAGAATCATTAGGATTTCTAATCTCAGATAATTAACTTTGTGCTCTTTACTCGTCTGACTTTGCTCCATTTNGCTCATAGTTCATTCATAATCATGAAAAATTTAATTCAATTTAAATGAAAATTCTACAGGCAATTATAGAAGAAATTTTGAAATGATTGCAGCTGGTAATACCTATTTTAACAGTTACAGGAATCGGGTAAAAACAATGGCTTAGAATGTTATTAGAGAAAATACATTGAGCCAGCAACAGGAGATGTCATTAAATATAGATACTTTCCAGTACATTCAGTCGAAACCAATTTTGTCTTACGACTGCTTTTTCGGTATTCGACAAGTATATCTGATTTACTTTCGTTGTAACCGACTATAGACAAGTCCAAAATTATTCTCTAACCTGTTTTAAAGTATTCAAAATTGAGAATTTCTACGACGAGATAACACAATTGCTCAATTTGAATAATTAATGAAATAAAGAGGGCCCTGTATATTCCCATGTAAAGAAAATTGGGTTAAATGAATCCGCCCGGTTCCTTGGCAACCCGAAAATGTATACCCGCAGCCGCTAGGGTAGGGGAGCAATTCCTAGAAGCCGTCGCCGCGTCTAACTGCCAAATTTCGGCGGGCCATGGAGTTCAAGGTCGGACCACCCCTACGTCCGTCCTCTCGTGCCCTCCTCCCTTGAAATGCCGAAAGTTTCAGGGAGGAGAGAGAGAGAGCAGCTGCGAAATGAGCCAAGTGGCGCATTGCATTAATCAAGCAACGGCAGCAGCAGTTCTTCGGACACACGCCGGCACTCACCTGCCGCCCGGCCGCAGCACAGGCCAAAATAAAACAACCCCATTTTAATCCGAAAAGTAATAGCCGCACCAAGGATGACCGAACTCTTGGTTGGGTTGACAACAGAAAGAAAGAATGAAACGAGCGCCCGCTAGTTCACTATCGGTAAATAAGGGCTTTAATGGTCATTTTCATTTCTTTGCGCCCACCTTCTTTTTCTTCGCGGATTCAGCATAAAGAATGTGAATTTACTTTTGATTATGCAAAATCTCTATTTTCGGATGCTTTATTGTTTGTTTACAAAATTCTGGAACTTTTAGGTTTAAACTAAATAAAACTAGAACCAATTTATTAAACACCGGCAATGTGTAAGAAATATTTTCAAAAACTAATTTACCGAAAGAATCCAGACTTTCCACGTTTTCCTTTAATTTTCATGTAATTAAAAGATGCTAAAGACGTGGCTTGATTCAGGTGTGAAACAATCAGGGTTTTTTTATTTCATAATTTAAATAAGCAATATACAGGATGTTTGGAAAAGTTGTTATAAAACTGAAGGAGGTGAAGGTAGAGCCAAAAATAGTAAAAAAAGTTCAAACATTGGTCCTATGGAGCATTTAAAAATTTTTATGTTTTTTTTTATACATTTTATGATTAAAAGTTATAACCTAAAATTCAAAATAAAAATTTATTTTTTTTACTACCCCAAATTCGAAAAGAGTGGAGACATTTTTTCTAAAAAAAAAGTCTAATTCTTTAGAAAATAATATTATATTCTTAATAATTTAAAGGAATAAACAAATTTCGAAAAATTTCTGTCAAGAGTAGTTACACAACTACTCTTATTTACAACCGATTTTGATGAAACTCATGATAATTTAAGACTATTATGGTATGATTATTAGCTGCAAGTTTCATTCGATTATTTTAATCAGAATGAAAGTTATTTTAAAAAATATTCAAATGATAGGATTTGTTTTGAGGGCCATATCACAATGATGGTGCTCTGTAGGACGACTATTTATAGGTAATTTTTTTTACTATTTTTGACTCTACTTTGACCTTAAGTTTTGTACTAACTTTTCTAAACATCCTCTATACATACAACACAGTTGACAACTAATTAAAAATCAAACGATTTCTACAGTTTCATTTCAAATTAGGATATCTTTTGTGTTTTAATGAATTTAATTCAAATAAATATTTTATAAAAACTTGAATGATCTTTATCATAAAATGAAGTGCCAATTTGCACAGCTTTTATTATATCGTTTGCCGAATTTTATTGTCCAATTATCGATAAAATATTCAACCATTTAAATAAATATGTTTTATATTAAAGACCGTATAGAAAGGAGGTAATACAATATCCAGTTTTTCCAGTAAAGATAGTTTTCTGAAGAACCGACGTCACACTTCCAATATCCTTAGATATTGAATTTTTATTAATATCCAACCTTTTAGCGAAGGTTCACCAGTAGTATCATTATTATTATTCTATTCCTTTAAATTTCAATTGTTGCTTTAGAAAACTAATAGGTACATATCTTACATTTAAAAGAACTAAACAAAAATGTGATTAAGTACAATTTTTAGTGACACTCAAAAAAGGAGATTTCTTCTAGTAACAACCAGTTTAAATTATACCTATTTTTTTTAATTTATTTTTTCGATTCATTTTGTTTTCAGTCTCATTTTTGCTCTACTCGTATGGTTTGTTAAAAACATATTAGTTGTTAATTTATATTAGTGTATTTGGAAATTTCATTGAATTTTTATTACCAAGTAGCAGTGCAACCTAAATCCAACAAAAATTTCGGAATGGCGTGCTGCACGAAGATTGACTTTTCTTTGCATTTTCCATTAGTGCCACTAATGGTGAAAATGTAAATGAAAGAGCAACAATAAAGCAAGGAGTAATGAACTTGTGTATTTCGTTGAAATGTAAGCTTTTATGCATTGTGGAAGTCCGCTTTCTTAACTAAAAAACGCTTTTAATGGTTATTGGGGGAAATTCAAAAAGAATATTGTAGTTATGATAGTAGTACTTTTCCCAAAGATTTTTCGACCAAGATGATTATCACGTAAATATTGAACACCTTAATAGAGTCAGTGTTTCTTGGTGCCCGCATGTTTAAAATTCCATTCTCTCGTCCATTGACCTTTTCCAATTAATTTAAGTCTTGATGTATTTAATCGAAAAGTCGTACTAGGACGTTAGTCAGCGAAGTACTTCATCTCATGACCTTTCATTTGATTATTTGTCAAGAGCCCAAAGCAATTTTTCAAGGAATTTGGGCATGTTTGTTAAATTGGCCTTCACTGTCGTATTCTAAAGCCATTAAAAACCGATCAATTAAGTAAACAATACAGAAATAATTGATTTTGAAAACGTGAAAATCATTAGCCTAAAGGTACTGGAAATATCTAGTTGTCGTCTTAAAGACCCACGAAATAATAGGAAGGGAAAAGGACTCCCTTTCCCTTGGAACGCGGTGCGTAGAGCCCAAAGGTTGTAGGGCTAGGCCGATGGTAAAAATCAATATCTTTGCTTTGTAGTGGCTGCGTCGCCTGAGTTTTCTCAATACGATTTTGTATCCGAGGAACTTTCGAAGGAATTAAAATGTAGGGCAATCGGTGTTTTTACTTTCTTTTCAGATTGGAATACATTTTCTTGCAAGTGTTATTTTTAAAAATTCAGGAATATGAATCCAGATGTTATTCAAATAGATCCGAAAAGTTTTTCACCTGTCCATGCTACATCCATATGGTATTCCGGGTATTCCAGGTTTCTTTAAAATAAAAAAAACACTCAACTAACTTGCAAGGTTTTATTGTCCTTTTTTGCAAAATTGTAGTTTTATTTTTTTTTAATGGAACCAAGATGTATTGACTCATACAGGTACTCATTTAAATCTATTCTTTTATGAATTAGTCTCTAACGGATTAATTTCTTCTTTAATGCCACTCACCATTTGGTCAATAATCCTTTATTATTATAAAACATATAATAACGTATATATTTAGCATACAGATACATCTTTGTGACAGCTAGCCCTTCAATTGTAATATGAAATATGTAGATCTTAATTTCTCTATTTAGTTTGTCTCTATTTTAAGTTGGCCTCGAGAAAAATCTTAACGGAAGGTTCATTTCTTCAAGAATTAAGGAAAAAAAATGGTGTTTCTTTTCTTCCTGCGTCAAGGTGCAACGTTGAACAAACACGGTAACGTTCGATAATATCTGATACAAAAAGGAAGGAAAAAAATGAAAAGCATACGGACTCGAGGGCTTTCTGTACGGTTCAAGGGGATCGCCTTCCATTAAGTACACCATTCGGGTTCAGAATCTTTTTAATTGGGTTCCAGAGGGTACGGTGGGAGGGGAGCAGACTCGGCCACAAAAAGAACCGGCACTGTGCACGTGCGGCCACGCATTGTCCACGTATTTACCGACGATTCTTCTCCGCTCCCTCCCCCTTCCAAGTGTTGATTCTTTAAGAAAAACCGATCCCACCTTTATAAACTCGGCCAAAATTACATATATAGTTGCAATATGGTGAGGTGTTTTTTGAGTTTGCTGTTCAATTTTGAAATGAAACACACTTAATTTCCATGAGGATTGAACATTCATTTGCGCCGACATGTTGTCATCCACTTTGTTTAACCATTTTATGTTTATGGGGTTAACGTTTCTGAATTTGTAAAGTCATGCAATTAGCAACACAATTTTGTTTACGGCACGTACAAAATCATTTAACTCTGTTGCCAACCAGGTCTTCGACAAAAAGACGGGCCCCAGAATAGCGCTGCACAACTGTTTTACGAACCTAGAGGGTTGCAAATGAAATTAATTCAATAAGAATTTTTTTTGGTTTATTATATAATTTTCTTTATTTTTAGTAGAAAAAGTATAAGAAAATACCCTTAAAAGTTAGGTAATCAATGTAAATGTTATTAGGTTGACGATAATAATACATTACATATCGAGGTTTGTAAATAACTCTTGACAGCATCGGGTGCTACGCTCGTGCGCAAATCACCCAACGCCGTCATTTTTTTTTATTCCATTCAGATAGTTTAATAACAAGTCAAAAGAGGAGCAATTCTTCAACAAAAAGAATTTCAGGGCAGTAATAAGTCACTTACGGCCCACTTTACAGGCACAGTAAACTGAATAAGGTTGCATTAGTTTTAATATTTTAGTTAAAAATATGTAGGTATTTTTCTTTCATGTAGGTACATATTCACATTTTCTAAACTACGTAGATATTTTAAGTTCATTCAAAAGATGAATATTTCAATTAGAAACGACGCAGTTCAATATATACAATGTGTGCATTATCACTACAGTATTATCTCGATCAAATATTAGCATTAGGAACGATACAATCGCATGCAGGTTGCATAAAAATGCATTTTTCATGATTATAGTAGGTACTATAAAGTATGTGTGTGTGTATATGTATTGTAGTAGGTACATATCTTTAGAATGGAGGGGGGTATCAGTGCCAGTCGATGTCCCGCATTTAAAAGTTGTGCGCAAATGTTCGGACCGGCGAGCAAATTTCGGTTGGTACCGTTTTTAATTGACGGACCAGCTTCGACCTGGCATCTCTTTCCAGCACATTTTATCGCATAACATTCTCATTATTTCGCACACTGTTTAGTTGAATAGTGTTCAGTGAGCGAGAGACGTTTTAAAGGTACGGTCGCGTCGTTCGTTTGTTCGTCACCGTGCTTACTTATTATTAGGCTTTTTGCTCATTTGCCTTTCCGAAATTGTGCGTTTGTTGTTTTGTTTATGTTTCTGTTGTGATTTCGAATCGAAAAGGAACCGCCCATGTCCAAGTATCCATTGTAAGTAACAGATTGTCGTTCACAAACGTCACACAACGGTTTCATCTCTCGGTTTGAAATTCTTTAAAGAAATATCGCGATGTGAACGGATTCGGGCGCGTACACTTTCGACGGTTGTTTAAATCGCCTTGAAGTCCCATTCATAGAATGTTTCCATATGATTTAGAGGTCATTGCCATTGAATTAAAAAAAAATGATCTGGTATTTTAGATATGTGTATGCCTAGGCCTCTTAGTTTTAAAACCATTTGTTTGCCTCTCGCCAACAAACGACAAGAACTGAGATTTTAGCGTTACTCTGTTTATTTACCACTTATATTCGAACCTATATAGTTACTCAATGCTCAGTTCGTACCAGATATCAGACGTTTTTCAGATTCCATTATTGTATTAAGGTCTAGATTTAATAGGCAATATGTATTTTGCCTCCCAGTTGCGTTGGCATGCAAAATTTCATATGAACAGGAAAAATTATCTGGTTACTTTCAGCTACATCAATGATTATTATGATTTTGAGGAATATCAACTCGTGACCAACATCTGAGATTTATATAAATTATTTAAATTACAATGTTCATATTTATATACACATTTTACAACAGGATACAGGCCCTAAACATCAGAATATTTTCCATTTAGAGATCCTTATATCCTTTCTCTTATCTAAATAACAGATACATAGTTATTTCATTTTTTTTCTAAATTCAAATACTACTTGAAGCGTAAAATAAACATCCCGGAATCGACATTCGATAAATCCAAGGAACCATAAGAAGCAAATTGAAGATATTACTATTTAGTTTAAGTTATCGATCGATGAATGTTATGTAATGATATTTTTAAATACGTATTGTAAAAATTTCAATTTCAACGTAAAACCGATCAATAAAAAGAAGATTATCATGTTTTCTTGAAGGGTTTTATACGTTGATGGTATGACATCATTGTTTTAACAAGAAACTGCAAAGCATATTATCATATGTGCAAGCAAATTCCACTATAACAGGTTTTTCTTCGAATTGCAGAAATTTAACCGTTTTGTCTATTGTAAATTGATTATTTTGCGATGGTAATCATAATGGTTCAAATATCCCAAAATGAATTGCTTAAAAGTCTTATGCATTTATTCTATCAAACCTATTAAAACATTGTTTGAACTATCAGATACAAAATAGATAAAAATATTTGTGATGGACTAATCTATTTTCTCTCAAAATAAAATATTTATCAGTATACTTCCCATGTATGGTCGTATTGACGTCAAGATGACCAATATTCGGTAATCTTGACGTCATAACGACCAATCTTGCTACATGGGCTATTTAAAAAAAATTATTCGTGGGAGTTTGAACCTTTCATTTTTTAAAGGAACATTTGTGGGGTCCTTTCTTTTAACGGTTGATTCAAATTTTATATTTTTGATGAGATGCATCAAAAAATAAAAGTATTTTAATTTGAATTTCTGTAATCTTTCAAAATTCATATCTAATATTAAATTTGAAGTTCTCTTGGTTTGGCATCAAATATTTGAAAAATATACTTACGAGTATGGGTTAAAAGCTTAAAAGTTTTAAAGGGTTTAGTCTGTCTTATATTACACTTAAAATATGCCTTTCATTGATTTCATACAATGTCACCTTTCATTTTACTGCTTATTTGAAATCTTACAGCAGTCTAACAGCTTTCGATTTAATTTTAAGTTTTCTTGATAACAATTTAAGTTTCCGAAGTGATGAAAATATTTGTTCATTAACCAGTTATTATCTGATTTTAGAAGAAAAGAGTTTTCTTTCATTTTCATCTTTTCAGAAATATTATGATCAAGTCGGAAACTTTATATCGCTATGAGTTTTAAGAATGAAAATATTCTTTTTATTAAAAACAATTCCAAGAATCGGAAGCATGACGAAGAATAACCGCAAACCAATGATTCAATGAAATCTTGAATGAGATTTCTTATTTGGCGTTCAGATTGGCGCCAAATTGAAGATTTATTAATGCCAGGTATTAATTGACATAAGCTTAACCTCGTTTTCCCACATTCGTACACTAGAATTGTCTGTCAAAAAAATATATGTGTGGAGTATTTGCTATTTTTCTGATCCATGTATGGGGATGCGATATCTCTGATGCATATTTCAGTGAATCATAAGTGCTTATATGGTAACTTTTAATCTCTCTTTGGTACTGATTCAAAGTGGAATCTAATGACGTCTACGAGTATACCAAATGGTTCCATTGCCTAATTAAACCTTTCTTTGTTAAAATCATTAAAAAAACGTTTCAAATTCATGGAATCGTTACACAAAAGTGATTTTAAATACAGCAACAATACATTTATCGCATTTTAGAGGACAAAGACATTCTTTAATCTTTGTACCAGTACTTTTTCAGAACTTTATATTTTCTCATTCCGAATGCAATCAGAATACATTGGCGGAACAACTGTGTAATAAGGTTTTATCAATTTTAACTGGCGCCACCTAAATTCAGTTTCACGTTTCAGACATTCAGTCATATCGTCATGGCATTTCGGTCACGATGATAATAAATTATCCGTTAAGGAGTTTGTCATCAAACTACGTAAGTCGTAAATTTATTGTTTACAATCAAGAGCATTGAAACCGTTAGTAGGAGGCCTTAAGATGTCGTACAGTTATGCTCACTATCATAATCTGTAAAAAAAGTCCCCAATTAAAACTAAATAAATACTCCTTATTTCACATGAAATTAGTTTTCAAGGCAGGTATCCTCTATATTTTGTAAATGATATGTTATTTTTCTTCCAGCCAGTAAAAAAGTACACCCTGTCAACTTCATTTGATTTGACAAAATTCATTTTGCCCGTCTAGAGAAACAATAAGTAAATACATAATATGTCTCCATGACGATAACTGTCCTGACAGATCGGGGGACAGATAATAACATAGAAGAGATACACGGCGTCCCTAAAGTCTTGCACAAATTCGTTTAAAAAACAGGAGTGTGTTTGTTGGTAAAACTCTCATATACCTCAAACACACAGGCCCAAAAAAAAGTTATGACCTCAAGGTTAATTTTTTTAAATGGAAACCCCCTTCATAAATTGTAAGTAGAAGAATAATGAATCATAAGTTGAATACAGTAACAATATGAAAAAAAGGGGCTTTCCATTAAAAAAAATCAACCTCGGGGTCATACCTTTTTTGGACACCCTGTATACACCGAGTATATATCAGATGATGCGCTTTTTATTTGTGTGCTTGATGAGCATGAACATTTCCGAACTGATTTTTAATTGAATTTTTGCATGATTTAAGGACACAGTGTATATATCCGTTAGAAAATATCAGAGAATATAGAAGCAATTTTAAATTTACTACATATTGTCTTTGGTTGCTGGCGAGATAATCTGAGTCTTTCGTGCCGAATTACTGTTATATATACATATACATTTTCAATGATCGTCCGTAAAGTGTAGAGATATGACCAAATATACTGAATAAAGTGTTGGGAATTGTCAAGATACGTTGTATATTGCAATTCAATATATCTTAATTTTGTTTTTAATCTAAAACTTCCCTGACTTGTCTTATTAATGCTCAAATTTCTAACGGTTAGCTTCAATAGAGAGGCGCCTTTGGTATTCACCCCTTTTATAAATGCCCTTTCCCCCCTCCTCCAAAAAAAGGGCCAAAGTACACAGGTTTGGTCGATGACCATTCAGTTGATCGAACGCTATATTTCATTCTGTAGACGTATAAATTCGGCATTCATTCTTTTCGGTCATGTTCTTTTTATTATTTCTCAATATAAATTCGCCTTTAAATATTTAATACCATCACTTTTGATACATATTGATTAGTTTTGTAGTATAAAGTTGGAATTTCTTATATGTAGAGAAGAGGTTGATATCCATACATATGTACCCGTTTTGCATAAGAACTGAATAAAATTTCAACAGAAAATGCTTAACATTTTCATGGTATTTTCACAATGTAATAAAAGAAAAGTCAATGCAATCTGAAAATTTGATTTAGTTCATGTCGGACTATAAGCAGGTGTTAATATTTATAAACACGACCTGCAAAGGCGTTTATTATATCTGATATTTTTAAACCGTTAATTCAAGTTGTAAATGTTCGATTGACGGTCATTAATAAATGTTGAAAAACTCTCTTTGTCGATCACCTGTTGCATCGCGTCATCACACCAAATAACAATATGAAAACATTAAAAGGGGTGCTAAAATGCACCTTGCAACAGGACATCTCCGCCTCATGTCTAATACCTGACCAATCCAGAAAAATCACTGGACAAATTTCAATATACATATGTATGTATAAAATTTTACCTCGTTAACTTGACCTCTCTTCTGACTATGTAATTTGTAGTTATATACTTCAATTTGACTTTAATTGAATTTCTAATATGAGTTTATGATAGAAACGATAATAGTGAGATAACTAGTTGAGCTCAATATGTATTTTCATTTGAATTTTAGTTATATTTAGCACAATATTAATATAACTTTTCGGATTAAAATAAGTCAAGTAATCTGTACTGTAGTAAAATGGCGGTGTCTCGTGCCTCTCTGTAAAAAGCAAGTGCGTAAACCTGTAACATGGGGTTGTACGACAAACCTGACTGGTTAATGAGAAGTCGTCTTAAGAAGTTCTGCTCGAATTTCCCCCTTTGGGTGCGCACAAAAATGCAATGGAATACGTAATACGATTGTCGGTATTAACTTCTATTCGATTTACGATGAATTCAATTTGCTTTTCAAAAAGATTTATGCATTGAAAATGTTAAAATAACAATTTCGTTGTTGAAAAATCACTCAGGTTGATTGTTTATCATATTTTATCCTTGTTGTTTTTTTTCTTTCTTTCTTTCTTTTTTTTTTTTTTTGATATTAGGACTTTTTACGTTTTCCATGCTGGAACATTTTCGATATATTGATGTTTATATACATAGTGATATATGAGAATTATTTATTTAGTAAATAGATAAATATTGTTCAGTGCAGACATTAAAGTTTGGAACAAATTTAATAAAAAATTCTACCGACGATGAAATTAAAAAATTTCTCATTTTATAAATGCACAAATTTCAACAGGCTAATTTGTTTTGTGACGTCATCATTAACTTAAATACAGAACGATATTTTTTTAATTGGTTGCATAAAAACAATTAAAAAAATAATATAATATATATAATATACTATATATACATATACACTATATATATTTTATATATTCATATATACTATATATATATATGTATAAAAAACATATATATGTATATGTTTTTTATACATATATATAGTATATATGTATATATAGTATATAGCTATATAATAAATATATTCTTTACGATGTACTTATTTTGTTTATTTGTATATTTTCTAAAAATAATACCATTTGGTTTCAGATAGGCACAATAACTTCTAAGAAATGCTTCAACGAAGAAATACATTTTTTTTAAAGGTTTTTGTCATAAATACTTTAGATTGTAGCTGTTCTCTTTTGCAACAGTGAATTTTTATAAGCACAACAAACGTTTAAAGAACATTCTTTAAATTAGCTTACGCTATTGTTGGATTTTACCTTTATTGAGAAGGCACGATTAACTGAAACGCAAAGAATAGAAATTTTAATGATTGGTTATGAAGACAAGTTCCGAACGCAATAAGAAGTTATAATGATGGGTCTGGTGTAATAAAAATCTCGAATTTTTAAGAAATATAGTTTTTGCATAAATGCCTTTGTCAGCAGAAAAAATTGTATATTATATAGACTGAAAAACTACACAGGATGATGAAAAGACACAGACAATTTCCGCATAAAATCATCGTCTGGGCTGGAATTGTCGACACTTCTAAATGTAACCAACAAAAAAAATTGCTCTGTATGTTGAAAGAGTGTTTTTGCAAATGGTGCTATCAAAAATGGGGATTATGGTTTCAAAAAAATAACGACGTCATATGTGAATCGGTGATAACGTCACAAAGAAAATTAGCATGTCTAAATTTGCGCGTTTCAAAATTAAGATCGACGTGTTAGCGCAGTCTTTTATTCCCCGCTCTGTAGAATTTTTATTGAATTTGTTTCAACCTTTACATTCTCATTGCATAATGATTTATAACACTTTACATTGTGTGAAGTATGAAACTACATTTTAAGTTGAAAATCTTAATACTGATCACTTTATGAATAGATTACAATGGTGCACTTGTGGTATCTCATATGCATTCAATTTACATAAGAAAAAGACTGTAGTAGATACAATACATTATTATCTTTGTTAGTCCAACAGTTTTTCTATAAAAACTATACAGCCCAACAATGTTCTTCGTTACTGTCTGCCTGTATAACGACTAAAATTGGGACGTTGAGCTTATCTAATCCATTTTTCCCTGATAAAGCCTTTGAGCTCATCAAACTATCACGTGGAATACATATGTAAACATAAGTGTTTTGGAAAGTTTTATAAATTCAATACACTTACCTGTCGGTTAGGAATTATTTAAATACGAACCAGGAATAAGTTTTTTGACTTATGTATCTCGCTAAAACGGATACAGATAAATATTAATAAAATGGCGCGTAAAATGGTTTTGCCGATTGAAAATTGGGCACAGCACAGGCAAAGTAATGAACCATCCAGAAATAGACCTCCAGAGCAGACACAAACAGAAAACGACAGCTTTCTTGGTTTCGCTTTGTCGGGCACTTTGAAAATTATTTTTCACGTCCGTGTTTCCACTTCAAGTTCCTTTAGCAGTTAACAAAATGAATGGATAAAATTGCGAGCGAAAACAACATTACTTAGATTGTGATTGCACTTTCCAGTAAATTTGTTGTTGAAATTTGTTACTATCAAATTTCTTAAAGACTATGTTTGTTTCAGCCAAACATCAAAAATTATAGTATCGAATTTGGGCCCTCAAGTAAAATTTGAAGACATCGAACATCTTCTGGGACAACATGGGCATGTCATTCATTGTGATAAACTTACATCCAAAGATCCTAACACACAAATGGTACAAATCACGTATGAAACGACGGAACAGGCACAACAGTAAGTTTTTCTATAGTTTTTTCAATTTAGTTTTGAGAATGAAAGAATGTATAGGATTTTCCATTAAAAAATTGAAATGCCTTCTAAAATGAAGTCAAGTGAATGCCCTTTTCGGTGAAATATAACGAATGAACCATTGAAAACTTTTCACCCAATATTTTTCTTTTTTCTTGTATGTAAAAGTTGAAGAAAAAACGCTGAAATTCTTATTGGAAAAAAATTCATCCCCCTGGCGAAAAGAGACTTTCACATAAAAATACAATAAAGATAGAATATTCTCAATAATTGAACTTTTCCAACCAATATTGGGAAAAGATAGAGAAATAAATAAATATTCAGCAGTACGGTGCAATGAAACAAAATATGTAACACCTACCATTCAGTTGTTCCATTTAAATGTCTGTTTAAAAACCAAATGGAAACGGTACTCGAGTAATTACAGCTATAATTCCCCTGTCGTAATTGACAAATAATTCCGTAAGAAGTGAAATAATTAAGAAAGCACGTCAGGCAGGTGCACGGTTCGCCAGAAGGACTTGTGCTACTGATTTTTTTTGGTTTTCCTGCTGACATGTTGGGTTCTGCGGTAAACGGGTGCACGAAGGCTTTTGAATGCAATCAACTCCGAGTACGTGAATGAGGTACCTATTATGCCTACCCACTGGCAACCCTTTGAACGATGTAATGCATGGGCTCGGCCACGAAATCACTGTTATCTAAATTTAACGGTATTCATTTTATTGCCCTTCTTTACGTAATAATTAGAGGATATGTTAACCTCTAATGTAATCTTGAAAAAGGACAAATCCACGTTATACTGTTACACGAGAACGTATTTTTTGTTTTGCTTCACGGACTGAATGGAAACAACCCTGCTACAGGAAGATTTACATGTAAATCGTGTATTTTGAAATTTCCGTTTTTGTGGATACCACCTTCCCAAACTACAATTTATAGTTGGATTTAAATTTTTTTTATTAGATATATCGACAATAGTATTTATTTTCACTTGAGTAGCATACCAAAGTGGTGCATTTAAATGTGAAAATTAGCCCTTTGATTATAAGTTTGTGGGAATTAAATTTTGATCAAAAAGAAACCAAGTAGTACGAACAATGATTAATGATGAGATGGGCGGGCATTTTTTTAGATCTAATGGTGACACGAACATCGAGAAATACAAATTGAAGATGCAATAGGCCACAAAATGGGTTCAAAGTTATTTATTACCAAATACAGCGAAAATCACAATCATTTCATAAAACTTTTAAGAAAAATATTTAATTTTGCTTAATTTTTTTCATACAATAATGGTAAAACACATACATCTTCTTCAATAAACATTGTGAACAACTACAAGAATGTTGCTTTCATCGAATGAGAAAAATGAAAATGAAGAAAATCTAACAGAATCAAAGAAGGTCAGAAACTATTTCAAAACATGAAATATGTGTTTATAGAAAAGGCAGTTTACTGTAACATTGTGAAATTAGCCATGAAAGAAATAAAACAATCGAAAAAAGAAAAAAACCCACACAAAAAAACTTTTGTAGAACTTTAAGTGGTCTTTTAATTTCTTTTCGTTCCAATCGACTTCCCCAATGTTCAATAATTGTAAGAAGGGTTATAAAAATGGCAAAAAACAAGTGAAATAACCACTTTATTTGTCCATTAATCGAGTATTTCATATTTTTCAATTTTCGAAAGTGTGACTATTGTTTAATTTGTACAAATTCACCAACAACAAAAATCGTATCATACCACTGTTAATAAATTAGCCATATTCTGATATTTCTATTGAAATTCCTACATATAAAAAGCCTCCATAACTAGTTGGGTAAAGGTATATTCTCACATCTCTTGCAAGTGTAAACATAACTCGTGAGTTCAATAACACCGGAAGACTGGATAATGTATAATAATTGTTATTGTTGGCGTTGCAAAACTGATTGCTTTACTCGTAATAATCAGATAGTATTCGAAAAAGCTTAAAAATTCTATGCGGCAATGCAAACACTAGTGCAACATTATATTCTATAAACAATTTCCAAACTGTCGAATTCTGAAAGGAGTATAAAATTTGAATCATTCAATATTGCATTTAACATTTATAAGGTTGTCTGAAAAATAGAAATTTAAACGATTCCTCATTTAGAAATTCTAAAGATATATTTAAGAAAAATTGAAAAGTTAATAAATTTTGTATAACGAACCTTCAATATCTCTAGTTATAAATTTCATTTAATTGTATTCTTTAAAATAGTTAACACCACATACGTATATGTGCCAATACCCCATCACAAATCGTCGGCTGATGTATAAATTCATGAAGCCTTCTTCGCAATCTTATAGAGGCTATTATTTTCTTTTTCAGAGCCGTTTCCCAGTTAAATGGAGTCGAAGTGGATGGAAATCCCTTAAAAGTAGAATTAGCCGTAGAAAAACGATCGCGACGAGGGCCTCGGGGTCCGGGAGCTCCCTTTGGGGGCGTGCCTGGACAAAATCGTCAACCCGATTTCCCTTTAAGAATTCTTGTACAAAGTGATATGGTAAGTTCATCTTCAAATGTCATTAAAAATAAGAAAAACGGGTTTATGGAGACTATTTTGTTTGTTATACCAATTCCCTTCAAAATCACATTTGTATCTATTTTTTAGGTAGGAGCTATTATTGGAAGACAGGGTTCAACTATTAGACAAATAACACAACAGACTAGAGCAAGGGTGGACGTCCACCGGAAAGACAACGTAGGATCTTTGGAAAAGGCCATCACTATTTATGGCAATCCTGAGAATTGTACTAATGCCTGTAAGAAAATTCTGGAAGTTATGCAACAGGAAGCAAATAACACGAACAAGGGGTGGGTGTAGTATTCACATTTTCTTTTTTTCCAATGGGGAACTCTATTTTTTAATTGTTTTGTTTTCTTTTTGGCATTTTTAGGGAAATATCATTAAAAATCTTAGCGCACAATAATCTGATCGGTCGAATAATCGGCAAAGGCGGAAACACGATCAAACGAATAATGCAAGAAACTGAAACAAAGATCACCGTCTCCAGCATAAATGACATTAATTCGTTTAATTTGGAACGAATCATTACTGTAAAGGGATCGATCGATAACATGAGCAAGGCCGAAGCGCAGATTAGCGCCAAATTAAGGCAGAGCTACGAAAACGATCTTCAAGCTATGGCGCCTCAAACCATGATGTTTCCAGGTAAATCAACATTACTGCCTCTCGTTATTGAATTTGCTTTTAATCTCAATTTAAACAACAAGAATATGGAAATACGCTCTGAAAGGAGTTTAAATGTAAAAAAAAAATAAAAAGTTACCTAATATTTTATTTTCTACCAACCAATTTTGGATTCTACAGGATTATTCACGTAACTGGTTCATTAGAAAATACTTGTATTTTTTTTTATATCCGTCATTCATGTTTTAGCCATAATTTGAGGTACTTTAATATTCGCAAACAATTTGTAATGTCTTATAGAATTTTAAAAACAATATTGCTGTTCTTGTTAAAATACGTACGTATTTAATGTCAGATTAATAATTTTGCTTCTTTAGTATAAAATTTATACTAAAAAAATTATTACATTTAATGTAATTTTTAAATTAATAATAACTAATGAAATAGTGATATTTTAAATTTATTATTTATTTATAGAGAATGTAATAACGTTTTGGAACAAACTTGTCCTATATTTAACGAAAGCAATCCACATCTTTCAAAAAAAATCACGAAAATGAAATGCAAAGAAATTAATTAAATTTTTGACAAGTAAATTAGAACGAAAAAAAAAAATATGAAATAAAATAAACTAAATTAAATGTTCAACGTGACCCCCACTTCTCAGCACTTTAATTTTTTTCTTTTTTCAATTTCATGATGAGTGAAATGTACGTAAAAATAAATGTAAATAAATTAATGTATGTATGTAAATGAAACCTACGACAAGTTGTTTCTAGAACACTATTACATTCTCTATGAATAAAGAATAAATTTAAAACGTCATTATTTGAATAATTATTAGTGAAATTCATTATTTCAAAATTACATTTTTGTCAAATAAGCAAAATTGTTAAAATGACAATACACATCTATTTTGATGAGAACTCATCCATATATTGTCTTCAAAACTATTATATAGAAAATTTTTGAAATTATTTTTTTACAGTTATTAAAAAATTTGAAATTATGGCAAAAATATGAACAACAAATTCAGAAACACCTTTTAGACATCGATTTAGAATTCAATTTCGAATAAAGATATATGAAGAACAATGAATACAGTGTGTTCCATTTGAAATAAATAACTTTTTGCTTTCAAATTTTTTTCAGTTCGAAATTTTAATTAAATATATAATGAATAACATTGATTAAAACTAATTCAATCATTTTAAATTATCATCTCTGCTTAACATGTCTAATAAACATTGTCTATAAAATGTCCTAAGTCTAAGCTTTAAAAACAGGTGAGAATTTTATTTTTAACACAAAATAATCTTTCTACATGAATTTTTCAAAGAAAAAAAAGCGAAATTTTTGGAAACCGGTTTGGTTTACGTATAGAACAGGACTAAAAAGTATTTAATTAGCTTGATGCCTAGAATTTAATTACACAAAAATATATGGGGTATTGAATTAAGGAAATTGAGATTGACTTCCGCTATTACCGGAAGTAGTATGACATTGAAAATATTTTAGACGATTAAATCGTATCCTCAAACCCCAGAATATCAAAAATTAAAAAGTTTCTAATGAACTATAGTGACATGAACAATTTTGTATAGTTGAACTATCTCGACTGCATTGATCGTTAAATCTACGCAAATGCCAGAGTACATGATCCCAGTCCACAGTAACATGCTCGAATACAACTTCCATAATTTATCATGCAGACAAAGTTTTCCTCGCGTTAGAGGTTCTGTATTGTGCAATTCCTTGTCTTATTCTTGATCAAAAAAGCGAGTTTCTCTAACAAAATCCTGACAAAAAAAACTTTTTACAATGCTTATATGAATAGTAGTATTTAGGTGGGATTTGTAATTTTTTTAAATTTACTTCTAAAAAGAGAATATCTCTGCAACATCTTAAAAATCACTTAATTTTACTGCTTATGATTGAAAATGTTCACTTTTCCATCGATTTTATTTACATTCGTTCTTATTTTGTGCATTTTAAAAAGAAATTGTATATTTAGGATTACATCCAATGGCAATGATGGCCACAGCTGGAATCGGTTACGGATCTCGAGGTCTATTTGCCGGTCAGGCTCCATATCCTGGTATGTATTCATCTACGGGACCAGCACAAGGTTCCGGTGACATTCAAGAATCGACCTATTTGTACATACCAAACAACGCAGTGGGTGCTATTATTGGAACCAAAGTACGTTCTCAATAAGAAATAAAGCATTGAAGTATAAAAAAATTTACATTTTAGGGCTCGCACATTCGGAATATCATCCGTTTTTCGGGTGCGACCGTTAAAATTGCTCCACTAGACGAAACGAAACCGCAAGAAACACCTAATGAAAGGCGTGTAACTGTTTTAGGAACCCCTGAAGCCCAATGGAAGGTACTGGCTTCATTTCCTTTTATTTCGTTTCTTGACTATAAATTTTCGTCTGTTTTTATCTAGGCTCAATATTTGATTTTCGAAAAAATGAGAGAAGAAGGTTTCGTCGCAGGCTCTGAAGACGTACGATTAACGGTCGAAATTCTAGTGCCTAGTTCGCAGGTGGGACGAATCATTGGCAAAGGTGGTCAAAATGTGCGCGAGCTTCAACGAGTTACTGGAAGTGTGATTAAACTCCCAGAACAGGGCACTACTCCTCAAGAAGACGAAACTACCGTACATATCATCGGACCATTTTTCAGCGTTCAGGTAAGCTCTTTAACAATCATTCTACAGTTCCGATCTATTCATTCATCCATTGAAAAGAAAAATAGTCAGCAACGTCAAAGAAAGGAAACTTCCAAATTCTATATCAGAGGGTATCGTTGGAAGATGATTATCAATGTGATTGAGGCTACAATATATTCGACATATTTAACTTCAATTTACATTTTCTGGTTTTTGCTTTGTCTATACCAGAGATAGTTGTCTAATGATTATTTCTCTTTTTGTCCATAGTCAGCACAACGTAGAATTCGTGCGATGGTCCAACAGTCGACGGCTCCACCAGCCGGTAGACAACGTCAACCACGACTACCAAAAGACGGCAGCCAATCGCAATCGGAAGGGCCAGTCTCATCGGAACAGCCGCCCCAATAAAAACCAGCCACCATTATTCACTGCCTTTCGCATAGGTTTAACATACCTTATTATGTACGAGCACATCTCTCAAGGCCTTCCACTGCAGCAATATGATTGCTGAAAAGTTTTCTATAGTTCGTTATTTAAACTTTATCAGTGTTCATTTTTTTCTTCGGTTTTTCGTTTTCTTTCTCAAGTGTTAAGTTTTTATTAAGTGGAAAGTTTGGAGAACGATTATTTTTATGGAATACGGTATGTCGATTCTGTGCCTATACGTCTACAATCTACCTCAAGAAATCAAAATATATTAGATTTATATAGCCATAGAAAATTTCCGTTGTTTAAGCCGCAACTAACCACAATAACCTCAGTTGTATTTGAATCAAAACAATTGTATGTACATTTAATTAACTAAGCGTTTTCAAGTATATACCTGATAACCAACAACAACTACCAAAGATACGTGTTACGCATCAAAATGCTTGTTTTTCTTTTAATGAAACAATCTGAACTTGTATCGTCAATATCGCAATATCCCGGCAATGGCTAATCGAACAACTAAAACGCAACAATTTCAGTCACTGGACCAGTTTCACCGAATCCGAAGACGCCAAAGTTCCTGAATTTTGAGCGAAACGAGAGCAGAGTGAGCGCTAGTGTCAACTGCTTCATTCGCTAAGTGGCTGTTAATTTCGAGAGTGTGAATGTGAAGAAAAAAAATCAATTTTCGGACTAAAAACTGTAAAAGTTACAGTGCGTTCGAGCTACACTGACTTGACTTTCGTAGTTTTTTTCTTAAAAAAAAAAGTGTTCGAGCGCTCGTTCAACGTCAAAAGAGAGGACTTTTTTTAAAATGAAAAGGCATGAATGCTATGGACAAGTAGTAATGTTAATTTTATTGTTAGATGATTGTTAAATCGATATTTTGATTTGTGTTGAAGGGAAGACTCCTCCTTAAATTATTTCTTTTTTGTTTTCCTTTCTTAATGCGGAGCAGTCTTCACCTTCATCAACGATAATAGCTCATGGATATTTTCTCCTTTTTTTTTAAGCAGTTTTTCCATTATCCTTTTTACAAACGCGAGGCAATTGATGAAAGCTATTACAAAATTCAGTTGAAATCGTTGCGAAAACTCAACCCATCGGTTGGGATATTGGAAATACTGCAGGTCAAATTGAGTTTTTTGTGAAAATATCTAAATAAATGCAAACATTAATGCAACACGAGTCGTTGTTGTGCGCATTGACATGTTGTATTGATGGTAGGACTGTAAGGTAGTACCACCTTACTGGCGGTATGGTGCCTTGCGTCAAGGCTAATCCGCGTCCCTAATAGTACAAAAGAAAAAAATCGAAGAGGGATAGTTTGGCCATTTTAAGGCCGTACCCCAGTCCCCCCCAAAGGGACTGGGGCGATGTAAAAATTTAATATTTTTGATAAAAAAAATTGTTGGGGAGGATATTTTTTTGTTAGAAAAAAAATGATACGTTATAAAGTATAGCGGGGTCGCTATTTTTAAAATTGTGAAAAAAATGGATATATTTATTAGATTTTTATGTATAAAATTTTTTAAATTATTTGTAAAGGTTTATAAAGTGTGCCAAAGTGCAAGAATGTTACCAGGGAACTGCGTTTATTTATTAAAAAAAAAATAATGAAAAATGAGAATCGAAAAAAGGGTACATATATTTATTTCAGAATGAGAAAATGGAATTCAAGCACTTGCCCATTTACATTCGGGAGAAATTCAATCGTAAATTCAGACACACACAGAAACACACACATTCGAACCGTATCTCGATTTGATTGCGACATGAAATTATAAGTAGTTAATCCATTTATTTCACAGAATATCAAAAAAAAAGAAGAAATACACGTTAAGACGTAACTTTCAGGCCGCTACAAAATCTCAAAAAAAAAGAAAAACAGTCAATCAGGCCGTTTAAAGGAAACCAAACAAAGGGTTTTCTTAAAAACGAATCCGATTTTCTGTTCCAGACCCCCCAAAAGAGAAAAAGAATGCCTATCACTGTCAATAGGCGCAAAACGGGTAGCCTCCACAGCGCAGCAACCCATAATTTTTCACGCAAATACATAATAATGTCAGTAGTTGCTATTCAAAAACCTACTATATACGGTGATCTGTATGTGTAAATTGAATGTTACCTGTAGATCACTGAATAGGTTTGGTTAAAAATAAATGAAGCCAAGAAGAACCTTTTTAACGGAGAAAACTACACGCGATCTTAGTTTTTTAAATGAATCTTTTCATTGTAAGGTCTTTTGGCTCATCCTGCTTTAAACGTTCATTTATCGATAATTTTGCACATGTGGTAGAATAGAATTTCATTAAATAACTAGTCAGTCCGACCCAGATAATTGTAAGCAATACGATCTTTGCATTTGGTCGAACTCTCTCTTGGTTCATGACTGGCATTTCATGATCCAGAGTGAGAATGAGAGCGAGAGAGAGAAAGAGAGAGAGTGAGAGAGAAAGAAAGAGAGAGTAGCAGCTTACATATGAAACAAAACCACCATCAGAACCGTTCTTTGTTCGAGACAATGTTCTGGATCTTGGACAAAACATTATCTTACATGAACGGAAAATGGTACAGTTTTAGCATCAAACCGAAGTTCACCTTACAATTATTATTATAATATGGGTATAATAGTGCCTAAAGAATCCTGTTTACGGGTAACATTGACTTGACAAGTTAATATTTTGTTCGTAGTTTCAATAACGATTATTATTACTATTATTATTATTAATTATTAATGTTTTTTTTTTGCTTTTTTTATACAATTCTTCGTGTTAGCGATCCGTTTCCTTTTCTCGATGAAATTTTGTTTATTAGGGAATATACACACACATACCTACACATAAGGGCAAAGATTCTTTGAATGGGTCAATTTTACTCGTCGCTTTCAAGTGAATAAAGCACAAACATTGCTTTAATCATTGTTTAGTATTGTTTTTTTTTTGTTTTCTAATTGGTCCATGTCATAGGTAGTTTTAGCTTTATTCAATCTGAAATTTAATCACAATTATTGTTAGTTATATTGAACGAAATCAATAATATCTATGAAAACATTCCCCATTGATTTATGGAATTCAAATAGGAATGCATTTCAATATAACTAATAGCTAACACAGACAAGGTTATTCAAATTATCACTTAATCTCTTAATAATATATAGGACTTAATAAGATTAATAAAAAATGGATGATTTTTCCGTTGAATCACTAATTTAGGTTTGCATTCTATGTTTTTTTCTAAAAAATGCATAGTTAATACAAAACATATTTAATCCATTTGTACGCTGGAAGGAGACTGATCGTGCAAACCAGCCCGCTGTAGATTTAGTCGTGCTTAGACTCGGATAGTAACTGATTAAAGGCAGGAAATATATATTTTGCAACAATCAATCAATCAATCGATAATTTGAACTTTCATTTGTTTTCTTTCAGTAATGAAATGAGATTTGTTGCATTTTGAAACCGAACTGAATTGTACCGTAAAGTATTTGAGAAAACTGTCCGAAGATCTAAGAAGTAAACTACCTCAGTAATTATATAATATTTCTATAAAACATAATTTTTGTTGTTCATGTTTTACTTGGGTATCATAAGTTAAGATTCTGGTGAATACTATTTGTAATACATACATAATATCTTTTTTTTTTTTTCGTTTTACACTAGATAATGTCTACATACAATATTTAAATGTAGTGTGCCATTGTTTTGCAGGAACAAACTTACTGTAATCGAATGCGATTTTATCGAGTACTTAAAAACAGTATTTGCAATTTACAATTTGAAATGTTTGTTCCATTATTTTTTAATGCAACACTTGATGAAATCGCTTCGATGAATTTGTTTTAAAATCGTACACACTTTCCAACACTACGAGTTGTTCAAAATAGAAGAAAATTGGTGCTTTATTAGGTGACGTGTTGTGACGATTACCCCCCAACTCCCTTCCCCTCCCGCCCCTGCAATCAACTCGACAGTCTGGTTGGACGCAACATTTTTAAAAAGTTCAACATCAACATCTACAACAATATTTAATAACAATTTATCTCAGGAATTTACTCAGGTTTTTTTTCTATATGTGAGTAAACGATATTTTAAATAAATGAAAATTATTATTCTGGATCGAATATACAAAAATTTAGAGAGATTGTCCACCCTGTAAAAAAAAAGGCGATTCGATTCGTTATGTAGATGATGATGGATAGAAAATAATAAAATAGTAATTTTAAAATTTTTCTTCGTTCAAATTTTTGTATGATTATTGATGTAATGATGGCATGCATTCGGGTTACTTTTGTTCAAACTTCAAACATATAATTTAAAATAAATAGTGTTCCCTTAAATTGACTTGTTTTATTTTAAATTCATATAAAAAGACCTGTACCTGTACAAAGTATATTTATTGTTTTTTCAAGGAAGCGTTCCCTGTAATGGAATATTTAATTTGTTCAGTTTCACTTATTTTTACTATATTAAAGGAGTCAAACCTGGACTGTATAGAGGTTCCGTAGAATAGTATCACAAATATAATGTTCACTATAATTCGTTATTTTAAAAAATTTTGTTACATAAACTATTAAGATTATTTAAAAAAAAATTATATATAAATTTATTAAATTACGAACATTCTTGTTCACATTTTACGTGATTTTCCATAGGTAGAAACTGAATTTCGTCACATTCTCCTTCAATAGACGTTCTTGTCTGTAAAATAATAAATTTATTCTAAATATTTAATGGAAACATTACAAGAGCCAAATGAAAATCTTTTTATTTCCCATTGTATTTCAGCTAAGAACACATTGATGGACATTCTTAATAATTTCCAGAATGATTTATTGTTTTGATTTTTGTTCTTTTGTTATCACAGATCTTGATGATTTATTCTGATGGAATAAATAAAAAGAAGTAAATGTTTCTATTGGAAGATTTCGAGAGAAATAATAATGCATTGATGATATTGAACCATTTTTCTCAAAGTCTTCGAGTAGAAACATTTCCTTCTTTTTATTCACTCGACCTATTCGTTCTTTTTTCAATAAGGAATTTCAATCTATTACTTTTAAAAGTAGCTAAATGCAATTAGCAGAGTAGCTACTTGTAAGCTTTTCATTTGACTTTTTCTCAGGTAAAGATTCAGTTCTTACCGAATTTAATATTCGTTCGCGTTCCAACTTATCTTTATAAATTCGATCAAAGAAGTGACACTAAAAAATAAGAAAATTGCACTAATATTAAAAACCTTTTAAAACCAACCTATTAAGAACTTCTTTTACATACCTTATACAGGGCGAGAGATATTAAAATTAATAAAACCAGACCGAGAATAGCAGCAAAAATATAAATCCATAAGGCAATGCGTTTGTTGGATTCGACAAAAATTAAAAATGGCTTATAAGTCATAATTCTGAAAACAAATGGTTTCATAGACACACATTATGTTGATGAATAAAGACAAATTGTTTTGGAAGTATTCACTCAATTTTTCCATTTCATACTTACTTATCCTCTAACGTGGCTTGAGACACGACAGGAACAAAGGCAATAATATCCTTCGTAGTAAAAGTCTCTTTAAATTTTTCGACTAAAATTTAAAAGGTTTTCATTAAGGAATTAGCGAAAGAAAATGCACTCACTTAGTAAATTTGATCTAAGCAAAATTTTTAATTTAAACATTCCTATTTGCCTAGAATCATAAACGTATTCTCCATTACAAGAAAACTGTAAACATTCAGTTGATTGATCACAAGTGATTAAAATTGTCCTGTTTATTGGAAAACTGAAATTCTGTATAACATTATCCAAAACTTGTGAATGTGAATTTGAACAGGACATTTGAACGTTTTCAATTTTTGCCTGAAAATATTTACATATTAACGCAAGCAAAATCGAAAAAAAAAACAGTGAATACCTCAAGATCGATGACTTCAAAAATATAGTTTTCTCCATGCATTAGCAATGGAATTAAAATATTTACATCAATAGAGAGTGGCGATGGTCCACGTTTTCCTAAAGAAAACTGATATATGATCTCCATTTCAGGGTTGTCAGCGTTTTCTTGAATTTCAATGTTTTCTGGACTTACTTTTCTAAATTAAATTTAATTTATTATTTAATTTTCTAAATTTATTTTTTGATATTCTGTTATTTTGCTTTTTTTACGATAGCATTAACATATTTTTACAGTAAAATGCGCCAACACAAGTTGAACGTTGCCTTGCATATACTTCGGATTTGAGATTCAAATTGATGGAATATCCCACTTATGCACTCGATTTAGCTCAATTGACAATTTATGGATAAAGGATTCTACTTTAACTAACAATTTCAAAAATATAGAATACATATTTACCCATTTAAATATGGGACGCTTTCCAATACAACTGGAATCTGAACTGCCTCTATATCTTTGCTTTTTGGATTGTTTACTCCTAAACTAGTCACTTGTACCATAAATTCTAATAAACGCATATCCGGAGATAGGTTCCTTATATCGAAAACAAATTCGTTCTAAAATTTAACAAACGTTGTACAGTTTAGTTATTTTTCCAACGATTAGTTGTTTACAATAATTTATTGTTTTCAAATAGTTATCTTTTTCTGATATAATAAAATTTCTTATGACTCAATGGAAACGTTACGTTTGGAATTTTTTACAATTTTACTCATTTATTATTTGGTTTACGAAAGTCGTATGACGTCTATGTTTGCACAGTGACTTCTTCGTTTCATCTAAATTTAGAAGTAACTTAAAATCGCAAGGAGATAACATAGCAATTTATCCAGTTTTGCTGGAACGATTTTGCAAAAATTTGTTATTATTATGAAGAGAACTTGTTTATCTACCAAATGAATCGAATTTCACTGAAAGAATCAGATTGATCTAAAGTAAATCTTCAAAGTACTGCCATTTTCTTCTCTAAACAGTCGTTAAATACGAATACTTATCATACAGTTGACGTTCCTATCCAAACTGGTAGTCGTAACATATACTCACCTCGATTGATCCAATCAATACATCGCTTATCGAACATGTATAATTCGATGCTTCAATATTCATACAATTTTTCGTGTTTCTCAATTCCAACGCGTTGTTTAACATAAATTTAATTTCACACTGATAAGCTGGATCGCCAGTATTCATTGCAATCACTTTTAAGTGAATTTGTTTGTCTTCTCCTAAGACAATTTGATTTCTAAAAATATAAATTGCAGCTAATTTCCAAATAAATTTTAATGAGTTTTCTTTACTTGTCTACTTTCAACACGACAGAAAGTTGGGTATTGCAAACGTCATCCTTGCCGCACCCATGCGAATATGGAATTTTTAAATTTAGAAATTTTTCTCCATGCGCTATAATATCATTTCTCGCAACGTTCAGCTTTAGATTAATGGAAAATGGAGTTATATCCATTGCAACAGTTCTCTAAATAAAATAAAACGTTATTACATGTAAGTAAAATAACCATAGTGCTCCTGTTACTTTTAATTCAATAGTAAAATTTCGACAAGTAAGTTTGCCTTCTGGGACTTGAACTATTTCATCAATATTGCCCTTGATGGACCGATAATCAGGCTGGAGGAAAACATTAAAATCTACGTAAGCCAGAACATGTTTGCCACTTCTTTCCGTGTAAATGACGCACAACTGGATAGTGAAATTCTTAGTATCGCTTGGAATAGAATTTATATCTGCAGTTAGCGTTATACGATAATCTATAATACTTAAGGTTTTGAACAAAAATATTTGGTCTGTTTTATATGCCCCAACTGCAATATCTTTTAAGACAACAAAATAGTAATAAAATACATTTTTCAAGCTTGATTTTTACCGTTATAACCATTTTGATCTACGTCGTTGCCTTTGGATAGGCCCAATCCAAATCCACGACTTTCCATACCAGGAATATTAAAGGCACCAGGAAAAAGTCGTTGACTAAATTCATCTTGTAGTCCTTCTGATGAACCGAGATATATGTAAACCGCTCCTATTCCGTCATCTTCATAAGGGGCAGAAATTGCCACATCTGAAATTGTGTTATTTTTTAATTGTGTTATTTATTTTCTTGTACTTTTACCATTATATCCATCTAGGTCAATATCGCCTAGAGAGGCTATCGCAGATCCGAATCTACTTGCCATTTTGGACAAACCAGTTAAAATTTTGCTTTTCATAAATGACTAAAACCACATTTTAATTAGGGTACAGAATTATTTAACTCAGGACTGTATAAGGGGCAATTCATTTCGTCCTTTGCAAACAGTTTGCAACAAATTGCGATATGTTCAGAGGTAAAGCAGCGATAAGGGTGGGAAAATTAAGTTACTTACTTTGCTACTTAAAGCTTGATAAAAATATACGTTTCCCTCATCCCAAGTTTTCCCTGATGTCATAGGTGCTCCTACTAATAAATCAATATATTTATCTCCACTAACGTCGCTGGCTAACAAGACTGATCCAAAATAAGAACCTATATCTTCACCTTCTAAACTAGCAACAATGTGAATTTTTTCGAACATCTCATTGTCGTAATAATATATTGTTACCTGGAAATTTCTGGAAGTTATAACTTTAATGCAAAATTTAACTTTATACTTTTCCTTTTAGATGATTGGCCCGTGGAGCACCAGCAACGTACCATATTTCGTCACTATTAGGTTGAAACTTGGCGTTCGTTACTGCATATCCTTAAATGTTTAAACGTTTTTATGGTACATCTAAAAAAATGGAATAAAAGCTTTACCAAAATAGGATTCTCCTTGAATGGCAGAAGCCCTTTTTGGTAATACACTATATCCTGTAGATTTTTCGAACCATGAAACCGTTGCACCTAAAGACGTGATACTACAAGTGTTCTACAGATTAAGAGTCATTATGATACTTACCATTAAAAGACATGGCTCCGGGGGCACCAATTAACACGTTTCTCTGTCGTAAAAGAATTTAATGATAAATAAAAATTAACGATTTTATTTCTATATTTTTTACCTGGGAACAATAGGAAACATCTATTCCAGCCAAAGCGTAGGCGTACTTGTAAAAATATTTCTTTTCATAATCACAACAAGCAATATCTGTAAAAATATAAAATTTACAAACACATTTTTCGATTTGTCCGATGCCTTAGACCAAAGGTCTTCAACCCGTCGATTGCAAGTCTCTTTATGGCCAAGAGCGAAGTGTTTTTGGTCGAGCAATTGATGTAAAAGCACTATTGATTGTAGTGCTGGCAAAGGACAAAAAGTCGATCGTATATTGATAGCAGTTGGCGATCTCTGCCTTAAATTTCATTAAAGTTACGATGACTTTTAGCTCACCATCATTTTCTCCCTGAAATGGAACAATCTCAATTGGACTTTCCGAAATTGCTGAAGAATTCTTCATGTAAATGCAATAGCCTCTTAGGAAAATTTGGGTTCTAGCCGGTTGTAGATACCTTGGTGCGCATGCCTTTAAAAAAATATTTTCATAAAATCCTTTGGGATTAATTATTGAAAAAAATCAATTATATACCACAAAACTACCATGGAGGTCGGCACTACCATCGAGACTTAAACCAAACATGTTTCCATTTGTTATTTTTATATCTCTAATTCTTCCTAAAATATAAATTGATAAAAATCATAAATATTACATTAATTGTTACCTATAGGGTATTGTGTACATGGTGTTTCTTCCTTGTTCAAATCACATATGTACAAATCTCCGCCAGAGTTAGGATTATTGAGGTTTTTGGGTGCTCCCACTATTAATCTGTCAAATTTTAAAAAATTACCGGGAAATTAGTAGTTTAACAAAAAGATAAGTAAATAACTTACGTCGATTGGCGGTCGCTAGTTTGTAATAGCAGGGTATAAGAAAAATATTTATTTTTTACACTCTGATTACTAATAATCATAACGTTTGTTAAATCAAAATTATAACAATTCACACTAAAAACCGTTAAAATAGTAAAAAACAACACTGAACAACGTATTGGATCAAGCATTTTGTTGCAGTCTTTTAACGGAAAATCAAAAAATCTAAAGTATATCACTCACCTATGTATACTAATTTAATAAAGAACAACTAAAATGACATGATGTGTTAGTAATACCGACATTTAAACATGAAAAGTGAATTGTAAAAGTATGAATCAACGTTGTTTTAAGGACGCGGACGTGTTTGATTTGTATTTTATTGTGTCCAAAGCATACGATATGAATAAACGGAAACTGACACTAGATAATATGCAGTTTGTTTTTAGAATATCGTTGAGATATCAGTAACAATGATATCCAGTTCAAAGAAAAATTACCTCAAAATTTTTAAAGATTAATTAGAGTAAAGTGCATCTTTTTTATTTCGAAATCATAAAATTTTATCCATGATATGCAAACTGGCAACGTTAGTTTTTGTGAAAATTTATTTCAATTAAATATGCCGGTATTGGTCTCATAAAACGGTATTGTTTCATGAATACTACTCTAAGATGACATGATATTCAATATTAAGCGTGCATTTTCGCTTATACTACTGTTGTTAAAAAATTTAGATGCACTAAACTGAGATGGACATTCTAATTTTCCAATTCAAGACAAATTGGCGCTACCGATGCCCCTATATTTAAGAAGGTAATTGGCCAATTACAACTCGAAATAGACCTACTTTAGGACCATAAGCAGTAAAACTCAAGAAGCACAATCGACAGGATGTACGAAGAAAACGAAGTCAAAAATTACTTTGACATTATCGACTATGTCGTGTTCGCTGCTATGCTGGTACTATCCGCTTTAATTGGGGTGTATTTTGCATTTTTTGCCAAAGTGAAACAAAACACCCCCAATGAATATTTAATGGGCGGCAAAACGATGGGTATATTACCGATTTCCATGTCACTTATCGCCAGGTAAGTAATGATATTTTGTATGACTTTCATTATAAATTTTGTTTTTAATAAATTTATTGATTTTACATAAACCGCAAGCTATTTAAACATTAAAAACAATAATAAAATTGATTTACTTAAAATAACCTTAATTATTGTCCTATCTTTTTTTGTATTTTTTTTTCTATAACTTCTATTCGTATTCTCTTTCTCAGATTTCCGTTTCCTACTCTCTACTTTTTTATCATACTCTTCATTAGTTGATGCTTAAAAAAAATTTTTTATCATAGTGAAGATGTTAAAATTCCAATTTTTTCTTACAATTACTAATTTCGTTCTTCATATCCATGTAGTACAACTTTATCGATGACATGGACTGAGCTTCCAAATCTTCTGGATCCAGTTTGTCCCATTTGGAAGGTGCAAAAAATTCTTGTTTTATCTATGTAGTGATAAAAGAAAAATTTATCATATTTTTCCATCAATTAACTATTTACTTGACTATCTTCTTCAATTTTTGTATTTTTTGCAATTATAACATCTTCAATTTTATTTTTCTGAGAAATTTTAAGTAATCTGGGTCCGTCCAGTGGTCCGTCATCACTTGAATTGTCATCATTCACTTCATTGTGATTAGTTTCAAAATATTTCTTATACTAAAAATTCCACATAATATAAAAATTATATGTATAAACTGTATATACAGTTAATTGGAAACCATATGAGAAACTTTTCTTTGATTTTACAAAAAAAAACGTATTCTTTATAAAGAGTTCTGCATGAACTAAAATCTAAAGAACAACTATTAAAAGTCGATAATTTTAAGTTCTATTCGAGGTATGTCAAAAATATGATTTTCATATAAAAGTAAAGTACCTTTTTTTTAACGATATCGCAAATTATTATTGCCAAAAGTTGTTAGGCATTAAATATAATGTTTAAATATGTAATCACATTCATCTATCCTAAAAGCGCATTTTTCAATTTTTCACTCTCGCTGTACTACTTAGGTTGATAAGTTGAAAAAAATGTTTTTTAGGATAGATAGATATAATCACATATTTGAACGCTATTATTAACGCTGAACGACTTTTGGTAGCTACAATTTGTGATATTGTTAAAAATACAGCTACTTTACTCTTATATGAAAACCACATTTTTTGTCATATCTCGCATACAACTTAAAATTATTAACATTTGATAATTGTTCTTTGGGTTTTAGACTATGCAGAACTTTTTATAAAGAAAACATTTTTTTCGTAAAATCAAAAATAAAAAAGTATCCCATATGGTTCAAAATTAAGTAAACACATTGTACATATATACGGTAGGACTCGGATATAACGAACCTCCAAGGGGATTGAAAATATGTTCGTTATATCCGATTTGAATTCAGTTATAACCGGGGGTTTGTTATAACCAGGGTTCGTATGGTTTGAAATGAAAAATTAAAATTGAAAATTTATACCAATATAGCTGTTTCTTCAGTTAAAAAATGAATTAATTCCATTTGCAGCAGGACACGTAACACTTTAGTTTGAAATTTGAATTTCTCGCATACATCTGAAATATTTTCAAAGCAACTTTGAAGTTCTTTCATAATTGAATCCATAGGAATGCGATTTTTATTAAATTTGAGATTCCTGCGAATGCAATTACTTAATACATCCGATAACAAATAAAATCTGAAATTTACAAATGAAAACATGTATCTAGTTCTACTTTCATCTCAACCTTTTCATTGTCGCATACCTAGCAATTTTGCTTTTCGCTATTGTAGATGGATTCAACAAAGAATCCGCAATTAAATCAAGTGAATCGTTAATCGCTGAAGCATGATTTAAGCAAAAAGCCATGACCTCTGCAACGGAATTCCTGGATACATTTAAATTCCGAATAAGTTCGGTCAACCGGCCGCATTGATTGTCTAAAATTAATCACCGTTCCAATGTTTGACATTATTCTGATTTTCTATGGAGAGCCAGCATAAGATGGTAAAACAAATCTTACCTGAGAGTAATGAGTTTTCAGTTGTGACCGAAAACAATTCTTCAGGCATGCCTTTTTGATAATCTGGTGCTACAGGTGGTAACCAAATAGAACCACCTTCGAACATTCTAGAAGATTGAAAGGTTTTTAAAAGTAAATCAACTTTTTTTTTAAATTGTAAAAAAATCTTAAAATGTCTGTAAATCGATTGTCTGCTGTTTTCTATAATACAACACACAACAGAAAATCCAGTTTGAATTCCTTTCGTGCTTTAGCTTCATATACCGTTCAAACCAAAATTACTCCCTTAAAAATTTATTGGAAGAAAGAAAAACGAGTACCAAAAATATTGACTTCATTCGACAACCATTCGTTTCAGTGGTTCTTATATATCCCATATAAGTGAACTGGTACCGAGTATGGGTTCCAGTCGAAGACTCAAAGTATTTGATTTTTTACATATAAAACAGTGCCAAAAATCTGTGTGTACTGTGTATTTCGTTCTCTGTTAAATTTCATTAGATCTGGTGCGATAAGAGCCAAAACTTCATGATCGGCTCTAAACGTTACAGTAATCGCTTGAAGAAATATTGGAAATTTCAGTTCCACTGTGAATTTATATTTCAGATCTGACCCAGTGGTTTGTTTATGTGTAGTCGAGTGTTTGATTATTGTGAAGGAGTACAGTTATGGAGCCACCCATCCCATTCCACACTATCCAGTGTTATAGAGATTAAAATTTATTTGTAAAAGATTTAATACCTAAACGGATCCATTTTCCATTGGCGAGTACCTGCGCCTTGAAGTATACTAAACAATTTCCATCTAAAATATGATCAAAATGAAGAAAGATTTTAGTTTTTTTTATTGCCACACCTGTAATATACATGATCCGGTGATTTATTATCAAAAAGAAACTCGTATTCGAAATTTCCTATTTCGTTGTTCATGATAATAGCTTCAAATAACGGCCCTTCTTTTATAACATATTCCACCATTCTATGTGTTAGAAAAAGAACTCTTTTGTTCAGGGGAATCGTTACTTTTACAACTGAATCAAATAAGAGTTTGTCCAAATCTACTACGGATAAAAAAAAATAAATGATGAATTAATGGAAGTTCATCACCTACCATTGCTATTTCTATATTTCCAATTTATTTGAACGTTAAACGGTAAACCACTTTGAGGTGGTGGTTGACACAATTTTAACAACTTTTCGGGAATATAAACTGGATGAACTGGCAATTCAACTGACTTCCCCCAGCCTACTCGCATATCCGAACGATTTCTCATGTTATTTAGAGCCCGTTCAGCATCACGTCTGCTCATAAAAGCAACAAATCCACAATTTGTGTTCATATTTTTGAATCTGTCGTCTCCTAAAGATTGTATTTTTTGTAACAAATTGTACGTTTGTAATAAATGTTTTACCTCGCGGCCACATGATTTTAACACTGGCCAATGGACCAAACTCTCCAAATTCTTCTATTAAATGGGATTCGGTTATATTGATATTGAGATTTGCAACAAACAGGTTCGTGGAATTTGGATCACCACCGTCAAAATAACTCAGAGCCGGAACAGCGGTTATTTCTTGCTAAAAAGAAGTTCGTTTCCTTGCAATAATTCAAATATATATTAATGCCTTACTTTATGCAGACTCTTTTCGTGTTTATCTGAATGTCGTTGTTTCAATTCCTCCTTCAATAATTCCAAATTCGATTTGACTTTAAATTTTTTTTCTTTAAATTAGTGAAATTTAAATCTTTTACTATTTTGGCACATTCCAATGCATTTTGCATAGTAATTGAATTTTTAACTATTGGTACGGGATTGTAGAGTGTAGTTTCATTGGAAGCCAACAAGCTTTTATTGTCATATAAGATACCAGATTTGACGAAAGTTTTACCCGAACTGGGCACATCTTGAAATGTCTGAATGAATTCTTGAAAAACATGAGCAGTTGCTTCTTGTTCTTCACGTAACTTTTTCTCGTAATTTCGTTTCGGCATTTCGAAAATACAAATGTCCTGTGCAACGAATCTCTACAGCAGACAAATGCAGTGATATGGTTTTAGAAAAGGATTCTTTAGGGTTCGTTTCCCTTTGCTTAATTGTCTCTTTAAATAAAAACTTTATATAATTTCACAAATCAAGGACAGGACAAGACAAATCCTTGTATTTGGGTATAGCACAACTCGCTCCTGTCAGTTTTTAATTTTGTTAGTTAAATGTAAAGTTGGTGTGTATTCAAAACACCTTAAAATCTGGGGAAGATAGTCCAAACGAAATACTATCAAATAAGACAAGTCGCTTCAACTAAATAGTTGCGCATAGCCACAAAACATGCATTATACGCAACGTTTACTCAATTTGAATTGTCCAATTTTCTAAAACAGACGATTGATCGTTACGTTTGTATTACCTTTTAGGAATTATAATAAATAGTTAATGTTATCTCGTTCAAAAAAAATTATGGAAAAATTTATGTTGAAATTGTTTAAACCCGACTTCTGTCAAATGGCTATCCAAAAACAAATGCTTTGGTTTCTATTTTAGAAATCAGCGATGCCAAATGTACTTTCAAAATAAAAAATTTATAAAAAATTAAAACAACATGATGAAAATTGGGGTGAAGAAATAACAATATCAGAACCTTAAATTTTATTGTGAAAAATTATAGTTCTGAAAAATTCATACAAAATTTGATGAGTATTAAAATAAAATTATGTACCAAATTTTAACACCACTGTTTTTCATTGAGATATAAGACTAGAGCACGCAAGGAACAACAAATCGGTCGCATCAGAATGAGAGAGGGAAGATCATAAGCGTATGTGCGTCCTTTTTTAAGAGCACATCTAAAACAAGGATACATATCTTTTTTTTCTGCGGCGCTTTTTCCGCTTACATGAATACCTATGCCCTATATGTATCTGTATTGTTTTCTAATAGCGATTTACACTGGTTGCAGTTTTTGGCACTGAGCGTATTTCCTTCCTTTATTACTGAAGGTATCAGAGGTGGATGGAGATACACTGAGTGCTGAAAAGTGTAACCAGCGGAAATCGCTATAAATAAAATATTCTGTCAGTTAGTGTCAAATAATAAATGTTATTGCCAACTTAGTTATTTAAAATTTCCCTATCTTATAAAACAGTTAACTGGTTTTAACAGATTTTGATGATTTCTCAAGGATGATAGAATTTTATATCATTGTAATGGACAATTTAGTTTCATAAATTGCTATTTGTAATTGAGTACAATTTGGTCAAATTATAAATGAAAAAACTAGTCCTAAGTAATTTTCGTAATGTACAAGATTAAAAATTACAGTGTAACTCGAATTGAAAAGTCAATCAAATTCATTATATTTCACTATCAGAAGTGGAAAGAAGCCTATTACTATATCCAGAAAACTTTTACTTTTCATTTGCAGGCTTTCCATAGCCCTGTCTCCAACCCTTCTCCCTCAATTAAATAGAAAAGAACTTTAAATTTATGATATAAAGTTGATTAAAAGGAGCTAGTTTCCATGCCTCTATGCAGAGAGGATCAATTAGTTATTGAAAAATCACCATAGAATCGTTTCTAGTGAGATTAGATCTATACTCTGGAAGGCCCCAATAAAATTACCCTAATCTGGATTTCTAATTGATAAGGCAAATCTATGAAAGATCTAACAACTACTGGCTAGGTGTGATCATTGGCCTGCTCTCATGGAAGAACACGAGGCGTCACTGTCCACAATTTAAACCTTGAATATTCTACCTTTGTCGAAAAGAAGCTTGAATGATGAATAATGAAAATTTAAAGGAATCTAATATGAGAAAATATATAGCTTCGTGCAACCGTGATTTTAAACATTTGTAAATTAGATTTTTTTTTCAGTTATATATCTGGTATAAGTTTATTGGGCTTGCCAGCCGAAATGTACACATATGGAACCCAATTTTGGACAAATATCTTGTCGGAGGTGTTTGTAGCGGTAATAATGGCTTATGCCGTGCTTCCAGTCTTCTACAACTTACATCTCACATCAACATATGAAGTAAATTATAACAAAATTATGAATACTATACAGAATTGAAGGTTTCAAATTTAAATAGCCCTATTGTTTTACAGTATCTCAATGTTAGATTTAGTAACACCATTCGTTTAATGGGAACCACTTTGTTTCTTATTAAAATGTTACTATATATTCCAATGGTTATTTATGTACCTGCGTTAGCTTTCAGTCAAGGCAAGTATTATCACTGTTAAATGTGAATAACACTTATGATTATTTCTACTTTTAGTGACTGGAATCAACATACATTTAATTACACCATTGGTATGCGTTGTGTGCATCTTTTATACTACACTAGTAAGTATACAGGAACTTTTTAAATTCAATAATTTTACGAAAATATTATAATAGTTTTATTATGGAACACCAAAAAATCATAATGAAATATAATTTTTAATATTGTTTTTAGGGTGGATTAAAAGCCGTTGTTTGGACAGACACAATACAAACCGTTATAATGTTTGGTGCTTTAATAATAACTGTGATAATTGGAACCACAAGAGTTGGTGGAATCGAGGAAGTTTGGAGGAGAAACTTGGATGGAGGCAGGATTGAGTTTTTTAAGTAATAGCAATGCTGAGATTTGGGCAAATCCAGAAGATTTTTTGAGCCCAAATTTCTTGCAAAATAATTTCTTATCGATTTCTAATCGAGATTTTTCAGTATGGATATAGATCCAACTATCAGACATTCCTTTTGGACTGTAACAATTGGCAATTTTTTTATTGGTTAGCTTCATGCTCAATAAATCAAGCAATGGTACAACGATGCTTAGCAATGCCAACTCTTAATAAAGCAAGAATGTAAAAAATTTGAAAGTCCTGGGCGCTTAAAATCATTTTTCTTTGTTTTAGTACAATAGCTATTTTAGTAATCGGCCTGTGGGCTTTGGTATCCATGTGTTGTTATATGGGATTGGTAATTTATGCTCATTATAACAAATGTGACCCCATAACAAGAGGATGGATTCATAAATCTGATCAGTTATTACCGTACTTTATAATGGATATAGCTAGGGATATACCCGGTTTACCTGGATTATTTGTTAGCGGAGTATTCAGTGCCGCTCTAAGGTGTGTTATACCAATTACATAATAAAATAACTAGAATTTTTAAATATTTAGTTCAATGTCTACTGGATTGAATTCAATGACTGGAGTAATTTTTGAGGATTTGATCAAACCTCGATTGAGAACACCATTAAGCGAAGCTAAAGCTAGTCTATTAATGAAAATTATAGTGGTACTTATAGGATTAATTTGTGTAGCACTTGTATTCGTGGTGGAAAAAATGGGAGCTTTAATACAAGCAGCAGGAAGTATAGGCTCTATAACTGCTGGACCTTTGTTAGGAGTGTTCTCTTTAGGAATGTTCTTCAACCAAGCAAATCCACAAGTATGACAGTTTTTTAATTTAGGATTCTATTAAAAGTTCCAATTTCTCTAGGGAGCTTTAATTGGTGGTGTTTTAAGTGGAGCATTTATTACATGGATTTCTGTTGGATCTCAAGCACAAATTGCACAAGGGACCTTACGATTTCCTCAAAAACCGATCTCAGTGGAAGGTTGCAGTGCCGACTGGGTGGCAAAATTTTTAAGCATAACGCTGACAACAGACGCTGATGTAAAACCTGAAAAGCCTATTTTCATATTGTATAGAATTTCTTATATGTATTACACACCAATAGGAACTCTTGGAGCCATTGTTATTGGACTTTTTGTAAGTTATGTTACAGGTATGATTATTTGTAAAAAAATTGGATATTAAAAGTAAAGTTTACGTCTTGCAGGTAATAATAAAGAGAGGAATCTCAATATAGAAGCATTTTCTCCATTAATTAGAAAGTATTTAAAAAATCCCCCATCTTCAGAGGATAATCTCGATCTTAAAGTCATAAATCAAGAGATCAAAAGATAGTATTAATAGTACGTTTTTATGTCTTGGTACTTCTTGTGAATCTTTTAGGAAAAATTGTCACAATGTTTTTTTTTGTTTTATTTTACATATTGTTAACTAAGAATAGAAGAAGTAAAACATTCTGCTTGACATAGTTTAAAAATATCATATTTGAAAATGCAAAAGTTATTTTTAGTTAAGGAATACGGTAGTTCACACCACTGATTAAAACATTATTGGCCGATTCTTTCAATTTCTTCGGAATTTTCCGTATCCAGGCAATTAATTTTTCTTCCAAAGTGGGATTCTATTTCTTTTAATATTTGCATGGATCCTTCACTATCAACTAAATTTATGGCGATCCCCTTTTTGCCAAATCGACCTGTTCGTCCAATTCTATGTAAATATGTTTCACAGTCGGCTCTTCCCTGAACATCGACAGGTAAATCGAAATTTACCACGATAGTAACTTGTTCAACATCGATACCTAATAGAAAATAAGAAAACATATACAGGCTGATTCACGTAGCCCGTTCGTTAGAAAATTTTTGACTTCCTATTATCGTAACTTAATGAAATTTGGTTTCCAACTATAATCGACCATTCTGAATCCAATTAAAATATTTGCAAGTGTACAGGATAAGTCATAAGTTGGGGGCTGCTACCAACTTCGTTATTTTAAATGGAACCCCCCAATTTCTATTACATTTTTGGATTCCTCGTTTAATTTTATGGTCACTTTATGTAAACTGTTTTTTGTCTAAAATTTACCATTTCCGAGTTATTCCAAAAAAAGAAAAAATTTTGACAGCTGCAGTCTGCCATGAAAATCGCTACTGTACCGTAACCGCTGCGAACTTCGGAATCGGACTTCTAGGACTCCAAGAGGACTTAATAAGCTATGTTTTAACGTGTTTTAATTTCAAAAAAAATCTTTCAAAACCCCCGAAATAGGCCTCCGAAGTTGAATCATTTCAAACCTCAATAACTTGCTTATTTCAAATGGAATGCCCCAATTTTCTTGACGACATCGTATTCAGAATTCAAAAATAAAATTAAAAAAAAAATTAAAAAA
>JABRWK010000043.1:385315-433644 GCA_013372445.1 Hypothenemus hampei
CAAACAATAAAAATAAAAAAAAAATTATTAGTGGCGGCCCGATAACAAACAAGAACCCAATTTTTTTTCAATTATTAATTTTCAATAAACGTGGAAATCAGAATAATGGAATAGCTAATATCGAGTATTCTACCCCTCTGCCTTATCCCATCACGGATTCGCTTCAAAAAAGTTTAATAAAAATTACATATAGTCCGATCTGATGACCTATAAACAGCGACTTTGCATTTTTTCCATCATATCTGCAATATCCCTAACTTTTTTTGCGAAGTGTAATATAGAAGCCACATTCCTATTTGATAGTGGGTTCAAAACAGGTGACCTTGAATTTCTCTTTGTGCATGTTCTCTACTGCATACACTAAGAAACAAATTTTCGTTTTAATATATTGGGGATTGATATGGTGGCAATAAAATGGCTACCGCAAACCTGTTTTTTGCAAGCTGTCATTTCTGTGCTATCACTATCACCGTGAAAATGAGCCTTAAGTAATAATAATTTATTAACACTGAATGATGATTACCTCGTCTGGATAGTTTTCCCTAAACTCCTGAAGGCAGTGGACCAAAGAATCAATCCAATCATCTCCAACCTTTTGACCTTGTCGAAAATACCTTGAGATTATAAACGCCTTTTGTTCTGTGGTGAATCCCATGATAAAAGAGATGAAAATTAGCACGAAATTGCAAATAAACAAGAACCGTTAATATTTAAATGCAAAATATAACTTCGAAAACGGACAAACGGCATTAGATCATATGTACTATGGATCTACGACTATTTTAATATTAGCTAAGTTCGCGGATAAAATCCTGAACCAGGAAGTGCAATGCTGATTGGTCAAAAGCAGTTCGCGAACTGTTTGAAACTGGTTTTGACCAATCAGCATGGCACTTACTGGTTCAGAATTTTATCCGCGAACTTAGCTATTGCATCTTTCTTTTGAAGGCGAAATTACAATAACGTTATCTTTGTTATATGCGAATAGCTACGGAGTTTTTGATTTGCTTGCTTTTAGATTGACATATTTAAATCTCCAATAGAAACTGTTGTATAAACATCGTTGCCATCTCTAAATGCGTGAACATTGACAATTGACAGAACTAGACTTCAGAATCCGAAATTCAGATATACAGGGTGAGTTATAATGGGTGGAGGATATTCTACCAGTTATTGACATAAGAATATTAAGGATGGATAACATCCTATCTGCGCAAGCAATGGAAGTGGGTCAACAAAATGTGCGATTTTTGGTGGCAAACAAAGGGTACAATTCGAAAGATAGGCATCATTTTTAATTTTTATTCAGTGCTTTTAAATCAAACTTGTCTTATTATCTTAAATTTAATAATTCTAATTTAATTTGACTTTAAATTCCCCTATTTTAACATGTTTAAAACTTCAAAATCCGCCATTGTTTGGTGGCATTTTGTTTCACATCCGTCGCCCGTATTATCTATCCTTAATATTCTTATGTCAATGCTACCAGTGAATAGAGGAGGTTATTTTGAATCCAAAAGTACCTATAAAGAAATGTCCTCACTGTCACCATTAAGGAACGTATACAGTATAGCTATAAACACTAGTAATATGAAGGAGTTTTTGTATAAATATGTTGATACTAGAGCGACATATTGTCACACTATACCGTAATGTATTTCTTATGGCATTGAGGTATCCACTATAGTATAGCTGCTTTCGTTCGAGACAGATTCCCTGATCATGATCCATTCTAAACCAATGAAAATATGGAATTTTTAAAATCCACCAATAAAATGAGAGTTATTTGAATAATGACTATGAATCATAGGAGCAAACGAAAGGAGCTTTATAGGTATATCGCTCACCGCGTACAATAGTGGCACAATTTTAAAAACGACATTTTCGAAAAGCGTCAAATTAAAATTTCTTATAATTTAATTTTAATTATGTAGTTACTACATTAACACATATTTTGAGAATTTAAAAATCATAATAATATTTAAGTGATTATTTAAAATTATGTGGGTTCTATTTCCTAATTCTAAAACCTCTCTAGAATCTTAGAAATAATATTTATTATAATTTAATTTTTTTCTGCGCCGCTTTAAGGAAACTAATTGATCAACTTTTTTCATTCGTTTTAAAATTATAAAACAAAATACGATGTGCCAAATAGGCTAACTAATGTAAAACTTGCAATTTTCAAGATGTGCCACTATTGCACGCGGTGAACGATATGAGCTGTTTTCGTTTGCTCCTAGGATTCGTAATCATGATCTAAATAAATTATATTTTATTGGTGGATTTCAAAAATTCCGTATTTTAATTGGTTTAGAATGAATCATGGTCAGAGAATCCATCACAAACGAAAGCAGCTATGATCTAAGGGTTTGACTGATTCGTGTTTGAATCCATACACGACATACGTTGTTAAAGTCATAGCCAACTCTAAATACATTTCTTTTTTGAACACCTTTTATGAGTGAGAAAAAAGGACACTAGTAATATTTTCTAATTTTCAGAACAATATAATAGATTAAATTTAGGAGGTGTACATACATAATGAAGATTATAAAATAGACAAATAAAAATATAGAAAAAGTAGAATGCCCATTGCAGAGTAACGGATGTTCAGAAAAATTCGGGAGATCGAATTTTTACTGTAAACTTCAAAATAAAACGTATAATATTTGACGTTTTATTTTGAAGTCTGTAATAAGAATAGACATACAAATTAATTCAAAGCCTACTTGATAAGGAATTTTTCTAAACACTCGTTAGAATAGTCAAGCTTAAAGCTTGAAGCTTTAACTTAAAAAAAATCAAAACGGTATCTATAGTATTTTTGCTGTAAGGTGTTCTGATCGTATGTGGAAAATTCATCAGCGAACCTAAAAAGTTGTGAATCACTTTAAATTAAATTTATTCTGTAACATGAATTTTACAGAATAACAGAACGGTAACTTGAATAAAAATCAACAAATTGTTTTTTATCATTTATTAAAGTTTTTGTTCAAATTGAACTCCACCATTGCGTATACGGGTTGTAGACCTTCTGTGAATTTCGACGGTCGCTATTCAAAACCACATTTCTTTTTTCATTGTTTGAAATGCAGCATTTATTTTTCCCTGTATTCAGGTAAGTGTTCTCGAATTTGTGAAAAGTCAGAAAAAAATCATATCTCAAAAATCTCGGAGTTTTGTATTGAGGTAAATTAAGTTAAATCAGGTCCAAATGTCTTTTCCTGTGACCCAAAAAAGTTCGTCAAACCGCATACCAAACACCCTGTACATACAGTGTGTCCGAAAATAAGGTCGAAATATTTTAGAAGGTGATTCTAGAGATTAAAATAAAAGTAAAAAGTTTTTATAAACATACCTACCCTAAAAATTGCTTCTTAAAGGGGGAACTTTGAAGATGGTTTTTTCATAATATTTTCGAAACTGTTTGCGCTAAAATTATGAAATTTGGTAAGTATACTTTAATAAGTTGAAATGGAAAAACTTTTTTTTAACCAGGGATATCACATACAAGAGATCTCCTAGGTAAATGTTGCCCTAACTTAAGAAAAAAGCAATTTTTTGGAATATGTTTATTAGAACTTTTTTTATTATTTTAATTTCAGAGAGACATCTCCCAAAATATTTCGACGTTATTTCTGGACACCCTGTATAAAAAAATAATAATTTGCACGTAAATATTGTTAATTATAAGAATGTTTTCTGAGTGAGGACATTAATTTTTGGTGTTTTTTTTTTAAATTAGGAAAAAACTAATTTAGAACTTTAAAAATTAATAATTTTTTGAACAAAAACAATGAAATTATTTGTTACCTATTCGTAACAGTAAAATAAGCATAACGGATCGTCGCCATCACCTCCTTGGGCGATCGTGTCTAGACATACCACCCTGTGATATTTGTCGCCTTAGAGACGTCTGTCTTCGGCTTTCTTGCAAAAGCACAGGCCTGTGACAACAAAATACCGAATATGCCCAAAATAATCATTCAGTCAATAAGCTAAATGAGCACTTTACTAACAACCGTAAATCGATTTTTCATTACTTATTTAAAATACGCTACTCTTTGATTGTTTATTTTGTGTCATCAAGGATGGAAACATATTTAAGAAATCAACTCACAATTTTTCGAAATTTGACGAAATGAAAGTCAATTTGAATATATTATTACAAGGGTGGCGAAAGTAAAGCACGCGTGCCACACAGGTGGCACTCAGAGAAACTATCTTGGCCCGCGGAATTTGTTTTTTGACGCTCAATAGGACGGCTGCAATTAAAAATGTAAAAATGTCAAACAATTAACACACATACGAATATAAAAATATTCGCCACCATTGGTGGTATACTGTTTTAGTCTAAAAAGAAATTTTTCAAACTCCCATTCATTCTTAGAAGTATTGATTTGAGTTGAATGGGAAACCGTAAACGTCTAATTGCGAACAAGACGAAAACATTAAATTAGGAGTCAAACTTCTAACTACCAGCATAATGTCTTTTTAAAGATATGGTCGAAAATAGATAATATGAAGATCAAGAGATCCGGAAGTTTTTCAATTTATTTGTCTATAAAAGGTTTTGAAAGTAATCATTGAAAAAGGTCCTAATCTAGAAAGGTTGGATTTAACTGAAATACCTAATAGAACCTTTATATGTAATAGAAACATTTTTACGTATTACCTGTTAGTGAAAATCTATCATACAAAATATTGAATCTGCAAAAGGTTCATTCGTTATGTTCCCGATCAGAGCGCCTTGCAAGAATAAAAAAATTTTACATTCAAATCCTAAGCAGACAGGTAAGTTGTTAAAACCTCATAAATGAAACCAACTTTCTGTTCCGCATTAATGTTTGTTTTGTATAACATGAATTCGCATAACGCGTTATTTCCGGGAACTAATACTACTAACTGCTAATAAATACTTAGTTGTTATACTTGCAGGTATAGTTTTAATTTTCATAAATTACAGAAACACGTGACTAAGGTCATCTGTTGTCCAAGAATTTTGATTTGAGGTGAAATTAGATTTTTTTTTGTTGTTGTTCATCGTATTAAGAAAAAGGGGTCTTAAGATTTTCAAAGATTGAAGTAAACAGTATTTAACTCTTATCCTAAAGACTATGTTCAAGAAACAGGGTCGTATAATTTTGATGAAAACCTCCCAAGCAAAGTCAAGTGGAAAAGAAATTTGTTGTTTAGAAAACAGTCTAAACACATAGGGCATCTATAAAGTAGCACTCACCACTTGATCTAATCAACCGACACCCTTTTAATGGCGTTCAGTACCTGCGTAATTTGTGTTTACGGGACATAAAAAGGGCTTCTGTGTTATACATAGATATATTTTTTTTTTCTGGCGTTTTAGTGTGCTTTACCACGTTTTATTATCTGTCAATTAGCTAATGGCCCTTATGACGGCATTGAGAAGTCCATGTCTACGATGATAATTTTTGGCGCCTATAAACTGTCTTTAGTCAATTGACAATTTTTCGACAAAAAATTAACTTTATAAGTAACTGTTGGAACTAAACTGTTTCCTTCTTTAAATGTTTACATCACTCATTAGTTGATTAATTGATTATTGAGTGGATTTCGGGGTACTTGTTTGAAACTAAATCCATAAGGGTTTATGTAGAGCCCGTATAGTCTGACTAACCATTTGTTCCATGTAGATATTATAAAGAAATGCGTAAAAATGAAATATGTAGACTGATGAATAGTGTCGACTTGACACAAAATCTTTATTGGGCATAAAAGCCGGAAAATCCTAATAAAAGGGTGCGTATCCCAGGGCAATAGGGCGCCACCGGCACTAATTGCGCCCAGATTTTTAACACTTCAAGGACTGTTTGGTACCAGACTGCTATTTTTTTTGTGTGTGGGGCTCAAAATACCGGAAATAACCGTCGATATCTGATATATTTTTATGTTGGATACTGAAAATGGACCAAGGAACGTACTCTGTTGTTTGTTTGTCAAGAATTCTAATACTTAGAAAAAAACAATGTTTATTTTAATCGAAGTAAATTTCTGTATTGAATTCTTTATATGTTCTAAATAGGCTTGTATTTAACTGTCAGTTGTGTTGAATAGTGGATTTGAATGTTTTATATTTTTTGAATTCATTGTTTTAATTAAAAAAAAAATCTAAATGTTTATGATACGTTATGTTCGCACTCGGCTGGAACGTCGCCGCCAACAAAGATATAATGAAATTTGGAATCCAGATGGATCCATAAATCCAGATAAGCTGTTAAGTTTAAGTAAAGAATATGGTAACAGTGTAGTAAGTATTTATTTTTTTCAAATACGAATGTCAATTACAATTCATAAAATTTACCCTGTTTGTATTTGCAAATTTGTACTGCTGCGCCCACGCCTATCAATCTAAAGCCATTTCAAATCTTTTATTACATTATTAACTGCAAATGCTATTGTCCATACTACCTTTTTTTTTATTTTTTCAGTGTGTGCTTTTGGTGTAGCTAAAACGAAGAATGTGTTTAAAAAGAATACTTAAAATAATGTGTAGGAGTGATATTCTATTAGCTCTAATATCAGGGGCGTATTTACCATAGAGCCATGGCCCGGGGTGGCAAATTTCAAGGAGTGGCACAACTTTGCGTGTCATTGACGCATTTGTCAGTTAATTTATGCATCTCAAAATTATAAATGTCTAATAAATAATGCTTATTCTTTTGTATGGCCTATGACATTATGAAAAGATTTTTGTTTTTTTTTGTCGTTAATTTATAGAACAGCAAACCTTATAGATTCAAGGCGCTCACAATCAGTCTTAAAATACACCACAGTTTAAATACCATAGCAAGGTTTGAATTGGATTAGATCCCCGTGGTTGTCAAATAAGAATTGAGTTTTGCCAATTTTTCACGCTGTTGTTCCTTTACAACCTTGTAATTTTACGGAAAGTTGAAAAATTCAAGCAACTAATTGATTAGTCACCGCTGAAATTTTATAATTTACTCAATGATGGGTTCGCATCAGTATGAATTCCAAATATGTATTTTTCAATTATTAAATATGGGCTAAAATGTAACAGTAGTAATGATTAGTTTTTCAGTCCAAATCTAGATCCTTTGATCGCAAATTTATTGAGACAATTCTGTATAAATAAAACCTATAACACGTGAATCAATTATACAAAAACATTTGCAAGCTTTTATAAAATCTCAATGCCACAATGAGATTTGTTCAGATATTAACAAATTGTTTTATTACAGTATAAATACATGCCTTTGGATCAAGATTCTCACTGGGTGCCTTACAACGCTGACCTGGAAAGTATATTAGCCTGTATAAAGGGAGATGAAGCAATTCTGAGAGGCCGAAGGTTAAAACACCTTCATCCAAATCCAAACGTTGATCATACATTTCATGCCAGTATCATGGTTAGAGGATCAATTCAATTTGATTTAGATCACAAAGAAGTTACTGAAGGATTATACTCTGGACCAACCCAGGAAATCAAAATATTCGTTAAAGTGTCTCCAATGCTTTATAATCAAATTATTAGAGGTAATAACTTTCAAATTAATAAATGTTATCAAACAGAATTACGTTTCCATCAACTGATTGTACCGATTTTACGCGAGTATCAGAAGAGCGTAAATCAAGCGTATAAATCTCCCATTTACCACTATTTGGATATTAAGGAAACACATCCGCTATGCTACGGCACAAGACCCGAATGGCCAACGTTGACTACCAATTCCAGAATGTATCTTATTTGTATGCCTGATATGACTGATGACTATTTTTTATTTGATCCTCTAGTAGGATGTCATGCATACGATGCCTTCGCTGCCGTAGATGCTCTGGCCAGGTTCCATGCGGTATCGTTGGCATACAAAATCAATCATAGTCGAGCATTTCAGCAAACATTAAAACCAGCTGCTAAACCCTATGTTTCTCCGGCGGATGTATATTTTAGATTCAGTGAAATGGAAAAGGATTTGGCAGATATAAAAAGAATAAAGAAGTTAAAGAAGCATTGGGGATTAATTGAGAGAGTTTTAAGACGTTCCCACACGATGCTCTCAAAAAGTCCCCAAGATGGACCATGGACTGGATTATGTCACGGACGGGCAAATGCATACAATTTTCTGGTCCAAATTCATCCCAGTGACATAAAGTTACGGGCCAGAAGATGTATTTTAACTGATATGAAACATGTGGAGTACAATAGTGTACTCTCCGACGTCATTTTCTTATTAATTACCTCGTGCCGACCCGACGTTTTTCGTAAAGGTGATTTGGATTTTGTAATTAAAAATTACTCCCTGAAATTGCAGTGCTATTTGCGTAATCATCTTTTAAGTGATAGTCAAATGGAACCGTACAGTATGGAGAATTGTTTAGCGGAGGCTAAAAGAGTGTTTCAAGACGATATATTAAAAGGAATACAGCATTTGAAATATTTATGTGTTAAGCAGAAATATCAGCAGGAGTATCGAGCTTTTTCCTCATTCCCCACTTTAACTCGATACGGAATGTGTAAATATGTAAGAGTTCAAAAAGTAACTTATAATGAAAGACTGACAGTTATTTTCCGTAAACTTATTAAGCATAAATTCATTGTAGACGTTCCAGATGAGGCGGGTCCTTCCCACGCTTAATCAAATTGTCATAGTTTTTCTTTCGATTAAAAATGTTATGAAAATTTATTATTGTTTGATGATATTAAAAAGTAATGTAACTTTCTAACAATTATAATAAAGAATTTTCTATTTTCTATAATAGTATCTTTGCTAGTTCTTCAACTAGATAATTTCTTTTACAACAAACTTGTAATCAAAAGTTCTGCATGGATTTTCTATATTTTAACCATTAAAATAGCTAATATTTTACGATTCAGATAGTTAACAAGTTTTCAGACATATAAAACGTCTTCACGATAAACATATTTGAACTTTACCATGCCCACATTCAGAAAATGTTACTGAAAGCACGATTTGTATTGATCATTGACAATGTTTCTACTAGTTCTGGTTAAATTTATCAAATACCAGAAAAAGCAGGAGTAAAGAACGGGACTTAACTGAATTTCTTATCATTGCGGGCATTGGAAAAAAAAGATGAGGACTTAAAAATTGTCTAAAAAAATTATATTTATAAAAAACCTAGTTCAACAATTTTTACTTAAAATCTCGGTGACAATTTCGGATTTATTGAACCAAAAGGAGACATTAATAATTGACATTTTTCATTCGATATTCGGGTGGCAGTGGTCAAGTATTTCTCAAATAGTTCATTTAGAATTTTATGTTCCTACAAATAAAATTCAAACTCGTATTTTTATTAAAATGTTAAGCACTGTTACTTTACCTTTTCAAATGGCTTTTCCAAATTAGCTTTATTTTGCAAATCCAATTCTTTAATAAAAGCCGCAATTTCATATATTGGCAAGCAAAACAGCGGCGAATTAGGTGATAGGGATATTTTAAATCCAAACAATTCCTTGCCATATCCTAGTGCTGCCAATAAGTATTCATAACACAATTCAAAAGCTTCTTCTAATCTTCCAGAACGATGCAGCAACACTAACAATTCTGAAGGATTCTTTAACTAAAATTACGTTGTTTTTTAATGGCAAGACCATATAGAAAACTTTCGAATTAAGTAAATTTTTACCTTATACGAAGCCAGCAACCAAAAAGGTATATACATTCTCATACTTATAATTTTCATACACACGCTTTTATGAAGCGATGTTGAATTATCGTCTTCATATTGCTTCAAAAATTTTTGTAACAATTCCCAGGCAATTACTGCTGCATTATCACGATTAACAGGTAAATCTAAATTGAATATTGGATAGACACTAGAAAAAGTTCATATACAACGCTTCACTTACCTTGCAGATCATTCTCTACCAACCAATTCCAAGCATTCGGTTCTTCATCTTCACTTAACCGAACACATTTAAAAGTTAATGTTTCAAACACATGATTGTAGGGTATGTTGAAAGTACTACTGACTTCCAATGATGTTTTAAACAATCCCACTTCATTCAGAAAGGTAATCAGTTCATATGGAGCTATAAGACAATATGTTCAATTCAACTGATTTTAAGTGTTCTTTAACTTACTGGTAATATTTACAGCCAATGACGATTCAAATCGAGCTAATTTCAATTTGGCACAGTTAAAAATGAGCTCTTCATTAATTGTATCTAGATTTACAACCTCAACTTGTCGTTTTATTCTGAAACATTCACTGTCCTTCTGCGAACCAGCAAATGATTCAAGTGTTATCTCGATGTCCTCTTCATCAGGAAAAGATGGCCTCACTATCCACGCAAACTAATAAAAATATTTAAAATCACGACAGAGATCAATTGTTAAGACAACTATCCTACCTGTGGATCAACCAGGAGTAAAACATTTTCAGCGGCTAAAAGACATTTTACACGTTTTTCAAGAGCGTCAACCGAATCATATTGTGAAATTCGAAATGCTTGTTCGTACATTACAGATGCAGCTACAAATAGAACCGGTTTATGATAAGTTATTTGGAACTAGATGCATCAAAAATATGAGAATTATTTTAAAACTATTCGGAAAATGCTCATTCTCGATTGCCAACGTAAACAATACAAAAATTTATTAATAATCCAGGAATTGCATAATGAATCTTATTATGACACCAAATCAATTATACAAACCTAATCTGTGACACAAAGGGCCTCGTTGTATTTGATAAGAATACAGAAAGTCATAAAATACATTATTTATGGCATCAGTGGCTCGAGCCCTTGCTAAAACAATATTGGTAAACAATTCATCCAAATCTAAAATTAAAAAGTTTCAATGTATAACTTCAATTTTCGTTTAAAATCACACCTTCATAAGTAAAACTCAACAAAACATCAAAGCGTCTATCATCCATAAGATTTTTCACGAGTTCTCTTAAACTATCCTTTTTTCTTTCCAAATCAGGATTTGCTTTCAAGGCATAAAACGCTTCCTCGTAATGTCGTAAAGCTAAATGATGTTTGAATTTAATAGAATATAATGTAGCAACATGAGGATTATCCAAATCTGCTACACTTAAAGCAGTATTGGCTATTTCTATGGCACAATCGCGAGCCTTGTGTAGCTCGAATAATTGAATGACCTAAAATATAATTAAAAAGTGAAAGAGTCAATACAGAAGTCCCACATACTTTTAGATAATAAGAAACAAAACCTTGTCTGTCTTTTTCATCTTTACTTAGTTTCTGCAAGTAGGGTTCTTTCAATATACCCTTTGCTGCGCCTTCAAACAAATCTAATGCTTTATAGTTTTCCGCGCTTGTTAAAAATGACACTGCTAATAAGAAATTACCTAGAAATGAATGCAAAAATTGTTAATACGAAAGCAAAAATGATAATAGTCTTACAGCTTGAGATATTAAAATCGCACCATGTACTTAATAGTTTTACGTAATGTTGCAACCAGATATGCTGTCCACTGCTGACAAGCCATTCTGGTAGTATCGTGGTATTTTTTAGAGGCCATCTAAATTCGAGTATAGGATAGGCAATATTTCATTTTAATATGACATACTTATTAAATAATTATGTGAAAAAAGGATACAGTGTTGAACGCAAATTACTTAGGAAAGGCAACAAACTCAAGTGCCAATGCGCCAAAGCCTCCGCGTTGAAATCAATTCTCGAAAATGATTTTCGGGCTTCTTGTCCACCCGAAGAAGAGATAAATAACTCTAAAAGGGAAAAAACAGTCCCATGAGCCCGAACATTGTGTGCAGGCAATAATTTAATCAATGTCAATCTCTGTAATGTAGATTCTTGAGGTATGTTGTTCAGAGCTGGAAGTGTTGTCAGCCACAAAATAACGTAGTACGCTTGTGTTAAATAGACGATTTCAGGAATACAAACTGAACGAATGGCCTCAGAGACGCTGGATGAGAGGGCATCCGAGTTAATTAACAGATGTGCTATTGTTAAGAGATTTCGGCATAACGAAAATCTGTTTCGACATTGTTGTCTTAAACAAGCTCCTACAAAGGATATTCCTAGGTTGCTGCTAAAATAGTGTCGTAAAGCATGATTCTGTTCATTATCTGGATGTGCCGAAGTTGAATCATAGCTTAACAGTTCCAATACTTTATGTATTGCTTTGTAAAGATCGGAGCACTGAGTTAAAAGAGTCGATAATCGATCACAAATATCATTATATTCCACTTCCATGTCAGCTCTCAAGCTATTTTCCAAAAGGCGGGTTAAAACAATATCGGGATTTTCACAAGTTCCTACTTCATTTTCAAATATTGTTTTAAAAGCAACACTTAACTGTTTGTCCACATAACTCACTGCTTCGAATAAAATCAATATATCATCCAATAAGTCGTCTTCTTCATTTTCAATAAGAGCAAAATTGATAAATTGATTTTTAATGGAAGAGTATATAGTTAGGGAAGAATATATAGTTAAATGTTCTAACGGTTCCATGGGTCTTAAAAAGGAAAAAGTCGCTTTTTTTAAAAGAATTGCCCCAGATGATTGTGGTAACACCATAAAACCTAACGGTTTTAAACTGGCTTTGTAATATTGCTCGCAACATGAATAAAATTTCTCCCAACACCATTCGGCGTATTCCAAATATTGATCGTCAGATACTTCACCATCTCTAAAGCATTTTTGTATGTCGCTTTCGATTGCCAAACAAATCGCTTGTTTCAATGCAGCCACAGATGTTAGATTTATCTCGGTGCCCATTAAATTGGATTTTCTGTAAATTCCCAGGGCCTTATTAATGATATGCAAAGGGAATTGACCGGGATAAAATAAATGTTGGAGATAAAATTGTCTGGGATCCATATCCGATGTATTTCTTGCTACCTGGGTGTCTCTAATAAATTCTTTAAAAACAGGTGTCCATACTCCCGATTGAATAGTTGTTGTATAAATGTCACAATCATCATCGTTAACACGCCAAGCGACCCAAATTCTATTTGAGTATAGTGAAAAGTCCAACAGGTTGATATTTTCCGAAACTAAAGAATTTAAAATCGTCACTTTTATTTCTTGTGAATTAATTAATATTTTAGCAACATGAAAGTAACTGACGTTGTTGAAACGCATGTATATTACTATACGATTTTCATCTAAATTCTGTGATTTTCTTAAACATGCAGTTTGTAAGCTTTCCATTCCAATATTTCCAGTTTCTGCAAACATATCAATACCTGACACGCATTGACCCGTTTTCGTAGACCAAAATTTCAATTGTCCATTTCGACTGAGTGTTAAAACGTATACTTGTGTTAAATCGAAAATTTCAATTAAGGTACATATGACTTGATTCCCATAATTTTGTTTGGTCCTAAATTTTTCGGTCAATCCTGATAAAAACCTAGGCATTCCCGTTTCCCCTTTCAGTTCTTGGCATACATTTTGAGCGTTGTCGCATAATTTGATCAACAATAATTCAGACGAGGGATAAAGTAGAATAAATAGAGCCTCCTCCGTTTCTTGATTATAAAAGGAGCTCGCTTGATATGGAAGTTGATCAATGACTGTACTAGGATTGCTGAAAACGTGGAAATTTTTTGGATTCCTTGCCTCAGCCGCGCTGGCTTTAGAGAAAATTGATGGAACTACTACATTTGGATGAATTCCTAACACTTCGTCCTAAAAACTTATTATTAAAAAATCTGCNAAAAGAAGAGAATACTCTAAAAAAACTATGGAAATACGTTAAAACTGTAAGTACTGAAACGGTTCCTGGAATCATCCAGTTATTAACACATCACTGCTTAGTTTATAAGAAAATTACAATAACTTGGTTCTTGCATAGTTAATTTTGTTTTAAATTAATGTATTTCGTCACAAAAACGTTCTCAATACTACGATGTAAATCACAGTTGGCTATCAATAAAATGAATTCTGTAAAATTTAACGATTATTCAGCTTTTAAAGACATATTAAACAAATCTAAAAACATCATTGTTTTAACTGGTGCGGGAGTTTCTGCGGAATCTGGAATCCCAATATTCAGAGGCTCAGGTGGTTTATGGAGAAAATATAAGGCAACTTCCCTAGCTACTCCTGAAGCTTTCCATGCTAATCCGGGTTTAGTTTGGGAGTTTTACCATTACCGCAGAACCGTTGCTTTTGCAGCTTCTCCTAATAAAGTACGTTTATTCCATTGTTTTATCAAATCTCGTTAATATTCCAATCGTTTCTAGGCTCATTTGGCTTTGGCGCGTTATGAAGCAGAATGCAAAAAATTGGGGAAACAGTTTACTATAATCACTCAGAATGTGGATGGGCTTCATCATAAAGCTGGTGCAGAAAATGTAATTGAACTTCATGGAAGTTTGCGGAAAGTTAGATGTACTAGTTGTAAAAAAGTTGAAGTCAATTTAGACAATCCTATATGTGAAATTTTAAAAAACAGGGGGTAATTTTGAGTTCATTTTACCATTAAAGCCTAATACAGGTTAATTTTGTAGAGATCCCAGTGCTGATGAGAAAAATCTTCCACCAATTGCCAAGGATGAACTTCCAAAATGCAAAGAATGTGGAAAATTGCTTAGGCCTCATATTGTATGGTTTGGAGAGAATTTAGAAGGACATGTGCTTAGTCAAGCCCGTTAGTACTAATTAAGGAAATATAAAAAAAATTTGTTCAAGCCAAAATTTTTTGTAGAAAACCTAGTAGAATCCTGTGATTTGTGCCTGATAGTCGGTACATCATCAATAGTTTATCCTGCAGCTGCATTTGGTCAAATTGTTGCAGAACGTGGTCAGCCCGTAGCAGAATTTAATTTGAATGAAGAGCCTGCACAAGACATGTTCAATTTTCATTTTTCAGGACCTTGTGGTACAACTTTGCCGATAGCTTTGGGTTATGAATGAGGGGATTAAATGTTAATTGAGTTATAAAGTAGGTAGAACACATTCTATTTAAATTTAATAACGATTTGTCAGGGGTAAATGGATTTTTTTCTTAAGCTTATAGTTATTTTCCAAATTATATATTTGCAAATTCATAAATAGAAAGTGTTCAAAAATATAAAAGCATGACGCGAATTTATAAAATGCGAACTGTACCAAAACCAATATCCAAAATAATAAATGGAGATTTACTGAGTTATGTATGAGGAGATATCCATCCCTTGTTTGAATTCCATCATACTATCGTTGCTCCCAGTTGCTCCTTCTAACTTTCCTCTTTCAAATATATGCCTTTCTAACCCATTATATAAAATAATAAAGTAAAAGACCACAAAGGTAAAAGGATTTATATGATTTCGTAGGAAATAAACCGTATAAACAGTAAAATTAAAATTAAAATTTTAATTTACAAAATATGGAGTGAGGCAGTAATTAAAACTGTAACGGTCAAGAAATCAGTGAACGCATTAAAATTAATTATAAAGCGCGCATCATGTTTTTCGAATCGTACAATTTTATTGAAGTTCAGTTTATGTGCGTGAGTCTTTACGCGTGTTTGTCTGTTTGTTCATTTTACTCAATTTTATCTATCTTTTTTGAAGGTATTATTGAAACCTTATTGTTCTTTAAATGAGCCTAATCTTTTTTAGAATGTGCGACGACGATGTTTCCGCTTTGGTGATTGATAATGGATCTGGAATGTGCAAAGCGGGATTTGCAGGAGATGATGCGCCAAGAGCAGTGTTTCCTAGTGTTGTCGGCCGGCCTCGTTATCAGGTAAAACTAAAGCGACAATAATTGTCAAAAAATTAAATATTGACGCAATTCGATTATTGTTAATTCCTTACTCAAACCACAAAGAAAAGGCTCCTAAAAGATCAAACATTAAATTAGACATAAAGATAAACTCATTTTTCAAAAAAAAAAAAAATGACGCTTAGTCTAATGATACATAATTATGAACTGAGACATTTTCTATAAACATGCAATTGCATATACATACATTGTAAATAATCAATTGATTATTTACAATATAAGATACACTATACAATACATCAAAGTGTTCCTACTATTTTTAAATGATCATTAGATTGATTTGTAAAAACATATTTTCTTTGTAATTAAATGTACATACTTCCCATTTTTTAAATGAAAATAAATGCTTCAATAATCATATAGAAAACTTATGTTTATGAAACAAGAAATTTCCATCCTCTTTCACTGAATCTCATATTTATTTATAAATCAGTATATACGAGGAGATATTAATTTAGGAACTAAATTCAAGGGGGCTAAATCAGACGAATAATAGGGTTATTTCATAAATTTGAAAGCAAAATTGCGAAGTTTAATCAATACTCAACTGGTATGTTAGCGCATTGTCTTACAAAATCAAAATTCTTTTGGAATCAACAATTGTTTTATTGTCTTTTAAATGAGCCAAGTATCTATCAGAGCGCCATTGTATTAAAAAAGCCTTGATTTTTAGGGTGTTATGGTTGGAATGGGTCAAAAAGACTCTTACGTTGGAGAAGAAGCTCAAACAAAACGAGGCGTTCTAACTGTTAAATACCCTATAGAACATGGTATTATTAACAACTGGGATGATATGGAAAAAGTAATAATAGGAAATCTTTTATAGATAGTATTTAAAAAAAAAATCTATTTTAGATTTGGCATCATACTTTTTACAACGAGTTACGAATATCTCCTGAAGAACATCCTGTACTACTAACTGAAGCACCATTAAATCCAAAAATTAATAGAGAAAAAATGACTCAAATCATGTTTGAAACATTTGGTTCTCCAGCTATGTATGTTGCAATACAAGCTGTATTGTCTTTATATGCTTCAGGGCGCACAACTGGAATTGTTATGGATTCTGGTGACGGTGTATCTCACACGGTTCCAATTTATGAAGGTTCCTCAATTAAAAGCAGTAGTAAATTTTTTAATTAATTATTCATTTTTATGGGATTTGTAGGATACGCTTTGCCTCATGCCATTCTTCGTTTGGATCTTGCTGGTAGAGACCTTACAGATTATTTAATGAAGATTTTAACTGAAAGAGGATATAGCTTTACGACAACAGCAGAGAGAGAAATTATTAGGGATCTGAAGGTTATTAATAACTGTTTTTTTTTAAATTGATTAAATTTGGTCACTTTCTATTTTCACATATTTTTAAATGTAGTCTAATTGGTGGATTTAATTCATTTTCTCTTTTTGTGTATTTTCAGTTATTAATTGGAAGTTTCCTAATTTCAGGAAAAGATTTGTTTCGTATCATTAGATTTTGAAAAAGATCTAGCCGTTGCTAATGCTTCGAGTCGTTTTGAAAAATCTTATGAACTTCCCGATGGGCAAATTATTACACTTGGAAATGAACGATTCAGATGTCCAGAAGCTATGTTTCAACCAGCTTTGTTAGGTGAGAGACAACTACAATACTAGACAATAAAACATCCAGTCATTTGCGCTTTTAGAGATATAAATTACAAGGGCGAGAACCCCATTACTATTTTTAGCGTTAATGTAGTTTTCACACTTACGATTAAACCATTTAACAGGTTTTTGACTCCCATCCATTATAAACTAGAATAGATATTTCAAGTATCTAAATATAATGCATGTTTTAGGCATGGAAACTCCCGGTATCGCAGAAACAACTTACAACTCTATAATGAGATCTGACATGGATATACGTAAAGATCTATATGCAAATACGGTTTTGTCAGGAGGCAGTACCATGTTTCCAGGTAAAAACATATAGGCTCTGCGATCAATATCTTTCTTTTACGACTTAAAAATTAATAGTTTCTTCATGGAAAAGTAAATTTTTTTAATACAGTATGTATTTCTATAGGAATTGCTGATAGAATTCAAAAAGAAATTGCCGCATTGGCTCCTGCTTCGATGAAAATTAAAATAATCGCCCCACCCGAAAGAAAGTATTCAGTTTGGATTGGTGGTAGTATTTTAGCCAGTTTAACCACTTTTCAACAGATGTGGATTTCTAAACAAGAATATGACGAATCTGGGCCTATGATAGTACACAGAAAATGTTTTTAAATTTTTTTTTGGCGTAATTTTTTTTTTAAATAAAACGAATACATAAATTTCCTTAAAAATAAAATATCAATGTTTTCATATACTGAAGATGAAAGAAAATTACAAATTACATTCAAATACTGCTTAAAGTGCCCTCAAAATTTAATTTGTACATTAGAATTCTGAATAAAATGGCGAATAATAATTGAATCTTTAGAAAAAAAATATAAATTAATTTCTCAATGCGTTGTTACTTTAATAATCGTTTTATTTTTTTGATTACGATGAAACTTGGAATTGTTTATTGAAATTATTTCCTTTTGACATTTTCGTACATTTTGTTGCATGTAGTGACTTTTCGTTAGCAACAGTTGGCAATCCATATGACAGGACCTAAACAAATGACATAAACCAACAAGGCAACGGATGTTATGAATGCGCGCTATTTCAGTGTTTTTCTTTTCTCTGTTTTGTTATTTGTCTACGTCCTGCACGTAAAGGAGTAGAATTGTGAATTATTTTTCTCATGTTTCACCATTCAGGAAAAATATTAGTGACAAGATTTCCTAAAAAAAATACAAACAAGCCGACCCTTAAAAGACAGGTTACATTTGCTTGTAATCTTACCCCATTTTAACCAGAGCCCTTTGATGAGAAGTGTTTTGTATAATAAACTAAACATATTATATACTCTCAACATTTGTGTTCTATTATTTTGTGTAAGTGTCGAGTGAATTTCAGTGCGTGTGCTTGAAAGCAGAAAAACGGGACTTCCAAAAACAATGTTACATTTGTTGGCAATTTTGATCTATAAACATGAGAAACGATCTTTGGGCATCAAGTGTACTAACAGATTAAAGTGAAAAAACAGTAATGTTTCTGAATAAAATGCTAATTTTAGTATTTGTAATTAAACGGGATTTGGGGAAATTCAGTTATCCGGACGATTATGCGTTTGCTCAGCATAAACAATGACCAAAACATAGGTCGAGTTTTACCGAAAATGAACGACGATTGTCAATATGAGAGCAACAACGCAAAGTTAATTGATCGTCAAGATTCTTTAACACACCTAGACCGAATTGATCAGAACAGTGCGAATTCATATAATTTAATTCATAACGAAAACAGTGTCCTTAATAAGCGACCACATAATTATTTGGATCAGTTTGAAGTGACTCACTCTTCTAACGACAACTGTCATTCTGCCGAAAGTGAGGTTAATTCATTGAAAGATTGGCTTATTTTACACAACGATTTAATACAACAACAAAACGACGAAATACTCAAAAAGGAAAGACAAATTTTTATTCTACAAAAGGAAAATGAAATGGTAAGTTTTCGAAAATCATGAACCAAAGGAGTGTTCGCAGAGTCAAAATTCTCACTGGGTGTAAGTCAAATTTGCTCTTAAATTTTCGAATAACTATTTGAATATGAAATTATGCATGTTTCAATAAACCAGGAGATAATATTTGCATAGATTAAAAAGAGAATTAGATATACTTATGCACATAATGCTCCCGGTTATACGGTTGCTGATCCTAGTAGTTAAAATTCATTTTTATAACACTGTTACAGTTTACGTTAGACTTTGACAGTATTTATGGGGTATAAATCTCGACTCTTTGCTGCCGTTAAATATAGTCTGGAATTCTACACCCCGGTTTCTTGTAAAATTGGCATACTCCAAGTTTTCTACAATCCATAATTTGTTATATTTAGCTCAAGTACATTAGTTTAAACGGAGTACTCTGTATATTTTTTTTTTACTTATTAGATTGGTTTTTTCGAAAACTAATGAAAACATGCGAGCCTTTGCAGCATATTTTCAAATGCAAAATGTCTTTGTTCTCATAATTTTACAATGTAATATTTTATTTTGAAAGTTTTATAATGTTATTACAATTTTTAGCTCAAAGAACGTCTGCTTTACTTAGAAAAGGGAGTGCCCTACCCAACAAAACATTTGACCAAAAATTCAGAAACCAATATCGCTGAGGATAATCTCGCTGAAGATATGACCCAAGATTCATGCGAACAATTTGAAGAAGATAGCAAAGAAAATATAAACATTATTAATACGCATCCCGTGGACGATGCGGTAACTTCATCCCTGGAAGTTACCAATTATCAATCGAATCATGCTAACGAGATTGAATCTCAAATAGATACAACTATAGACGAGGATAGTTTTGCGGCGGACGAATTCAAAAGTGAGGATCTGCTTGGAAACGATTTAAGTGATAGTTTTAAAACTGAAAGTGATCCGGCGGATTGCGCGAAGGACTCTTTGTCTGAGTACAATTTTACTGTGAATAATTTTTGTGAGTTTGACCCTATGAAAAACATTAAAATGAGTATTAGGCGGAAGCGAATTAGTACCTCTTCGGCTTTATCGAATAACGAACTCCCGGTTCTTGGAGAGAAGAAGACTTTAAGAAGACTGAAAAAGAAAAGAAAACGTAAGAGTTTTTTTGAATATTTATATGTATTTGCTTTTTCGCATACGAATAATCTAAATTTATATAAATATTTAGGTTCTGGTAAATATTGTCCAATTTTAACGACAAAAGATCAATATTTTATCCGTCATCCAAGCGATGAACTAGACGATCATGAAATGCAAAATTTATGTGGAAGTAACTTAGAGGTAAAGTATAAACACGAATACCAATTCAGAAAAAAACAAACTTAATTCATTTTTAGGTTCCGAGTTGGCGAATAAAAGTCTACACAAGTTGTTACACCATGGAAGGAACTGAAAATTTAGACGATGAAGTGTACAATAAGCGTCATATGAGATTAGAAATAGATGAGCGAAGACGAAAACGGTGGAGTTACTCTATTTTGTTTATATTTATCGCAATGTTTTTTTCAATATTTCTAGATGGGATGTGCAAAGAATTAGGGAACAAAGAGTTATAGAAAAATTAAAACAGCGACAAGAGCGGCCGGCCAACGGTTCAAAAGGTGAAAACAGTCAGGATTTAGTTCAGTCCTTATGGCCAAAACTCGAAGATATAAAATATCTCGAAATTATCGATGAACTACCAGTCTCAGCATTTGGACATCCCATTGTTAAATTAGAAGAAAGGTACATAAGTTATATTTATGCATGACTTTGATAAAAATAAACTATCTATTTTCAGTGATTTTTGTTTACCTTGGTTAAACAATCCATCGGTCTTAACGAGAACCTCAAATTCAAAACGAACCACAAGTAGGGGTCGAAAACGTTCGAGAAACGTAAGATAGAAAACATATTTTTTGAGGAGTCTGACCCAATAGCGTGACTGCTAAGGGAAACTTATTTTAGTAAGTTTCGTATACAAAATTTGTATATTGTAATTGAGAGCAAAAATCGATTTGGCTGCTAATGTGGAACCACCTAAAAAAGTAACTGTTAAATGGAAATACATATATTGCTTTAAGTTTTAATGTCTTTTGTACACATAGCTTACTAAAACTCCTCATACAATCAACATTGTACCTGACCAAGGGTCGAGACTCGTACTTAAATTAACGCAGCTTCAACTTTGATTTTTATTTAAAAAAAAATGCATAATTTCAGCCGATTTTAAGCTCCATCAACAGAAGCGATTGGTAATTTATTTTCAATGTTAGACTGGTTGTAAAAAAGTGAAATTAAAACATGTATATTATTGTAATTTTTGCAGTTTGTAACATTGGTAGCTTCTAGTCATAGGGATAAAGGATACAATTATTGACAATTTAAAGAAGAAAATTGCTTTAATAATTTATATTTTGTTAATAAAAGGGCATTTAATAATTTAATTTAAATCATTTTTAGAGATTAATATGTCTTTCTTGGTCAAATGTTTATAATTTTATTGTACTGTTAGCTGAATATTCGTAAAAGCATTAAAAACTTCAATAATTCCAAAATCTACAGTGATTGGCATGAATGGTGCGGTTAATGTTGCTGCAGAACTACAGTGATTACGATGGCCTACTTTATCGATACTACAACTATTTATTGTATACTAGAGCGGTACTCTTATTTGAGTACCAATTATGATGACTGTGTCAATAACTGTATCCTTTACCACTATTTTAAGCGCACTCAAATTCAATCTTAAACTAGCCATAGTTCTGTTTTGCTTTTTCCATGCAAATATACGTATACATATACATATGTAGACTGTTTTGTGTGACAGTTGAATTTTATGAAAAATATAGCAAAATACAAATTAAAAGACACGGGTACGTAGTATCAAAGAAAGTAATGCTTCATTTCATTTGTTTGTTATTACTTTTTGAGAACGTTTGTTCGCATTGGAAGCACTTGCTAAAAACTTTATGAAAAATAGATTGAAAATACACTGTCACACAAAAATTTATGTCCATTCTGTATCTTTTTTGGTGTTTTTATAAAAATTTTCAGTTATACTATAATTACAACTGTATAAAGAAAACTTCTTGACAAGTGGACGTATATTTTTGAGTGTTAATGTATTATGTACCTTTTATCATTTTCACAAAAGCTGAGTCAATACTAATATCAGATTTATCTTTAATACAATTTTTCAAATTGTAAGTCTTCCACCTAATTTATCAAACACATCAAAACTTGTTTAAAACGAAGAAGCTCATTACACAAACAAAAAGGAGGGTGTCTCTTTGATATATTAGTAGTACATCTCTAAATATGATACCCTGTATTATGATAAATATATGTGTAAAAATTTAATAGTACATATTGGAGAGACCTATTGTATATAAATTTTGTAAATATTATGTATATAATGGTGAATTAGTATTAGAAGTAGACGCTTCCAGTATAATGTTGTCTGTGACATTTTTTTAGGCTACAAGAAATTTAGTTCTTTATCTTGCTATTGGCAGCAACTACTTAATTTGAAAACTGTGACACTATTAGAAATTATACTTTCACCAAATATTTTCGCTTTAACTTTAAATAGAATTTTTTTAATTTTAAGTTGAATAATCAGTGTTAAGTTAAAATTTCTGTGATTCTATGTAGGAATTAGTTAAGTCTTTAAAAACTTATTCGTATATTTTTTCTGTTCAATATACTCAAATCTTTAACAGTGAATGAATACTTGGATCTAATTTCAGGATTGTCACAAATAGGAATAAAAATTATTTAGTTATTATTGTTGTGGTATTATTTTATTAGAATAGTTGAATTGAGCATTTCAAAATTGTGGTATTTAAATGGTCTATCCAGAATTAAAAAAAAAAAACGAAGTAGAATGTATTCAAGTACTATAGATATTTTAAAATTTTAGTGTGGTCAAAAATGTAATTTTTGATCTTTCCGAAGGAAGACACCTTCCAAATGCTTCCAACAGTAAAGGTTCTCCAGCTACTGTTTTCTTATAATCACTTAATGAAATTTTTCCATCTTTATCTTTGTCCATTTTTCTTATAACAATATCAACCAGATCTTTTACACTTTCTTCTGGATCTTCTTCTTGAGGAAATTTAATGAGACAATTTCTAAAACATTTGAAAAAAATAGGAATTTCATAATATATATCTACATGAAATATCTATTTTTTACGAAGTCAGAATTCAGGATGTTTATGAATTTTTTTGAAGGTAATTCTTGTTTTAATGTTTTTATACAGGGAAATGTCCAATTAAGTTTTAGTTGCGCAACAAAAACTTACCAAATTTTAACATTTTCCAATTCTTCACTAAACTAATTGTAAGAATGACATAAATCACCAAGTATATTTCCAAAAAGCCAAGTCAATCTCTTAAAAGTTTCTAGCCATTAAATTAATTCAAAAGACATTCTAACGCAAAGCTAAGAGTAGTAAATGGACTTGAAGTATGCATGATATCAATCAAAGAAGCTTTTATTCACTAACTGATTACCATGAATTAATATCCTGTATCAGCATTTTAGATTATTTCAAGGAAATGTTACACAGATGCCTAAATAAATATTTGTTTTTGAAAGTTTTTGGAACAGCAATTAATATCTAATCAATTGATTAAGCTTTTCAGTTCATCGAAAGTTACTTAAAAAATTTCCAATATCGGTTGAATGAAGAACAATAACAGTAATTAGCGTGTGTGTGTGTTCCATCCAATGAGAGGATTCGAGCACGAGCACTTCAAAGCTATTTAATCAAGTAAAAAACCCCCAATACATATCGTACCGAGTATAAAAGTGTATGAAACTTCTATGACGCTCCACGTACATGTAAGTAGAATCCGGATTTGGGTCCCTGTGATTTTTTTAATTCTCTACGGTTAAAGGGGAATTGTTGGAAAAGTAATTGGAGTCTCCTGATGAAGAGGTTTTTGCTGTTAGAAGGGAGACTTTGAAAAACAAATGAACTGGAAACTTTCGTAATAACTCCACTGTAGTAAGTTTGAAAATGATTTTTGCTAATGGATTTTAATTTAACAAGAGAATTTCGGAACATCCTGTAAACTTCGTTCCTAATTTAGGAGAGTGAATGAAGAAGTTCCTCTTACTTTAATAATTGAAACATTTCATCTTTGCTAATAAATCCATCTCCATTTAAGTCGTATACAGCGAAACAATACTGAATTTGTTTAGAAATGTCGCCTTTTAAGAAGAGCGACATACCATAAAACCAACTCTCCAACGTTATTAAACCACAATTTGATCGGTCCCATACGCAAAAGATTCGGTCCATTAACATGTTTTCTGTTACAATATCGAATGTATTATGTAAAACTTCACGGAAAACCGTTCTATCCACACCCTAAAAGCGAAAAAATCATTTAAATTTAAATAGAAACTTGAAGAAATTCCATGTTTAGAGGTAAAATACTCACTTCTGAAGCTGTTGCATTCGCTGAAATTATACCAGTTGAAGTAGATGAATTCAATCGAGTGGTTGTTTTATTAAAAGTTATTAGTTTTTTGTAGATTTTGTATAGTGCTTCTATTTCTATTCTAGAAAGGCAAAGTGTTATTTATCATAATCAAGAATGGTAATAGTCCAGTTGAATTGTCTAAGAACAATTCCAATAAGATAGCATTGCTACTGAAACTTATGAATGTACTCGACCACGTACATATTCCAAAAACATATAGTATTATCTATTTCTTTCTAGTTCATTTAAAAACATAAACAATGATTAATATGCATTTTCTCGATGAATGAACCAATCCTATTTGTGTACGATAGATCATGCACAAGTACTGAACGCTTTCATTCCTAATTAGAATCGTGAGCAATAATAATGAAGTATGTTTAATCGATGTTGGGATAATTGCACGTAATCCAACTTTTGATTTAAATTGGATTCCTCTCATTAATTATTACTGATCACTTCACCGATTAATACAACTTTTAAACATTTCAAATGTGTATAATAAATATAGGAAGTTTTCGAAATATTTACAAAGTTTATTTTTGTTTCTAAATCCGACTACTACAAAATTTCAAATCGGTTCAATTCAATAATGTCCCAGAAGGAAATCAAATTAATGACTTTAGATTATACCATAAATAAAGCTCAAGCCAAAGGCCCATATTTCCATTGTTGAGCTTCACTTTCCATTAATTGACTTTTTTTTTTTTGGCAACATTTTTAAAAGGTATTCGTGATTTCGTTCTGAATTTCCAGCTAACCATTAAAAATTAAAAAAAAAAAAAACAGGGAATTTTTGGTTGAAATTAAAGTAATAGCCCCCCTCCATTCCTAAATAATCATCATTTTAAAGTTTTTTTTTTATAAAAACCAAAACTTACTTGTTAAACAATGTTTCCCTTTTGAGTTGTTCCATTAATTTAGGTGAACATTTATAGAAATCTTTATCTCCCATTGGACGAGTTCCGTTGCCTTTTTTCGATTTGATTCCTAGCACTGGTGCTGACACTCTGCTGGTTCGGTGAAGTCGCACTTGCCGGATAAAACGTGCGATACCTCTTAAAGCTATAGCTCCCTGACGCATACTCAAGCGACTTGGAGCTATATGAAGTAGTGGTAAAGAAGTTGAAGACATCTTGAATGTAAAGAAGTTAATAAAGTTTTTTCAAATAAATATCATAATATTGAAATTACAATCAGAACGAGAGTGATTATGTGGGGAAATAAGTTTTATTATTTCGATACGGTCAGAGTCTTTTGTTTTTATTTTTGATTCTTCCTAAGTCTTCTATCTTATTTTGTATTATTGTTGGAAAATGAAATCTTAAATATTTTCTACATTAATTCCAATTAGGGATTCTTCACTCTCTCCTTTCGATTCCAAATGGAAACTATAACAAAACCTTGACTCGCTGGCCTAACTAATTTGTTTGGGTGTTTTCTTGACTTTACTTTTCGAGAATCCATCCATCAATTGCGTTACTCTTATAATTAGTCTGGTTAATTAATGTTATTTTGTTACTTAATTAACAGATATTCAGGTATCTTGTCTAAACTAATTATGTATCGAAACCTGGTAATATTGAATTGAAATTGTCTTATCTGGATAGTGTAATCTCGTAAATAACAACTTTATCGTGTCTTAAAATGTTTGTTCGACGTAGAAAAGACCCATGAGTCCCGTGAGTCCATGCCTTTATTGCCAGTTGCTGTTTCACATCACGCCAATGCCCCAACACGCAACTTTATCAATATCTTCTCAACGATGTCAGATTTAAGAGACCTACCCTATGTGGAAGGAAATATTGGTCATATGGCTTTTACCTTGATTTAAAATCGTTGAAGATTTTCTTGACGATGAAAACTATACAAACAGAAAGAGGAATAGAAACGACAATATCGACTATACAACTCGAATGTTGGGTTGCTTGGTTACAATTTTTTTATCCATTCTTTTATTGGAGATACGATTTTTAATGGAAACAGTGTCTTATTTTTTTTATTTATACAGAGTGTTTCAAAATAGCGCGACACAATTTAAGGTACGTGCTCTCTGCAACAAAATAAAGAAAAAAGTTCATATACATATATAGGGTGTCCCAGAGTTATGGGGACAAAAGCCTAGGGAAGATTACTTTCAACAAAATATAACAAAAATTTCCTATGAACATATTTCCTATCATGCTTTGCTTCCGAGATACAGGGTGTTAAAGTTTAAAAAAAATGACATTTCTTTATTTTTTAAATTCCAAACGGCTTAAGATTTTTTAACCAAATTTCGCATATGAGTTTAGCATATCGGTAGGCTTAACCCAAAAAATTACCAGCTTTAACCATTCACCAGTGGCGGAAATTTGTATGGAAAAAAAGGACACTTATATCTCCGCCATTGGTGAATGCTGAAAATTAGTATTGTTTTGAATTAAGCCTACCGATATGCTAAACTCATATGCGAAATTTGGTTAAAAAATCTTAAGCCGTTTGGAATTTAAAAAATAAAGAAATGTCCTTTTTTTTTTAATTTTAACACCCTGTATCTTGGAAGCAAAGCATTTTAGAAAATATGTTCATAGGAAATTTTTGTTATATTTTGTTGAGAGGAATCTTTCCTAGACTTTTGTCACCACAACTCTGGGACACCTTGTATAAACATGAATCCTATCTCGATCAGAAGCAGAGTTATAGGGTGTTAAACTGTAATAAAAAAATTCGTTTTTATATTATTGTGTTTAATATACTACAGATAGAGTTTTCAAATTTTATATCCATACTGGATAATAGATGCTGCTTAATACTAGACTAAATTTCCTTCCATTACTATACAGGATTTTCTGAGGTCTTACTCCATAAAATCTTTTAAAAAAATTTGCATGTACGCCATTGGTGGATTTTAATATATTTTTTATAATTCTTCAATCTATTACCTAAATGTTGTCTCTCTTGAGTTTTGGTCGAATTTTGTTAAGTTTCCTCATAAATTCAATAAAATCAAATCATGATGAAGGCAGTTTAAAAAGATGGGGTTTCTTGTATAATCTTGTAACTCCGCTACTGATCGAGATGGGACCCATGTTCATATGAACTTTTTTCTTTATTTTTGTTAATAGAAAACACGTATTTAAAATCGTGCCGTACTATTTTTAAACACCCTGTATACTATATGTAGGTATATACGGGATATTATAAGGAAGTTCCAAGAATTTAAAAAATTGAATTGTCTTCCTGAATACTTCTGTAGGTCAGCATATAAAGATTTTTCAGACAGAGATCGTAACCATTCTGAATTGATAACCCAAAAAACCACCCGCAAAATTATTCAAATCTACATAGATAGTCGACAACAATTAGTGTTATCGCATAAATTGTATGAAAACAATGACCGAAAATACCTAACAAGAATATTCTTATCGAGGACCGTGGATAACAGCGAATCCATGACAACAAATAACGAACCGTTGAAGAACGAGCAGAACCGACCGCAAAGGTTATCTTTGCTGTTGGAATATTAACTAATATTCATAACGCTGCAAACAGGTAACGTGACCGCAGGAAAACGACGTCTAAGTATCAGTACATATCGTTTTGCATCAACACTGTATAATGTTAATAAAAAATTTCAGGCACTTAAGTAACATTTTCATTTATTAAATATGGAAATTGGACACTATATCCTTTTCAAAATCAATTTTAATACATTTAATAGAACTTTGTACTTAGATTTATAGAGATTTAGAGATTCAATTTGGACTACTTGCTCCGTTTAACTTCCATACAATATATAATAAAGCGAATTTATATAGCTTCTAAACACTTATTTCTAATTTTAAGCAAAATAAATACAGGATGTCCGGATATGCTAGACAACTATTTTAATGTTCATGAAAAATTGAATTAAAGCTCCTGTAACAAATTTTTATAAACTCGATAATAACAGAGATACAGGGTGTTCAAGTTTAATTTTTTTAATCGATTTTTCTCCTCTTCTGTAAGAGGTGTAATAGAGTTTGTTCCAAAATGGCATATTCCCTCGTTTCGGTATAGCGTTAAAAGAATAACTTAATGAAGAGTTGCCTGAAAGATGGATAGGACGTGGAAGATTTATCTAATGGGCCCCAAGATCGCCTGATTTATATCCAATGTTTTTTACTTTTTAAGGCTATCTCAAATCTCTTGTGTACAAAAATACGGTTCATAATATTGAAGAGTTGACATCCTAGACAGCTGTAATGTTATCAGATAAAAGCAGGGAGTTTTTGCAAGAGTTCGTAGGAATTAACTGGAAAAGTGGCTACATGCATGCATTGAAAATGAATGGATACAATTAAAATTCAAATTTTATTGTCATTTTCTTTTAAAAATTATTTATTAATTTTTTTAAATTTACTTTTTGTTTAATTTTAAATATTTTATTTATCATTAATTTCTCTTAGTGGTACTCCATAAATAAATTATCATTTGTCACATTTAATTCTATGTAAAAGTAGTACCACAGGTACCAAGGTATTCTATGACATTTCTGGATAATGTTTAAATTGCAACTGAAGTACTTACATTGGTATTTCTATATAGAACGAGCGCTATTTTAAAAGCGTTTTTCTCAAAAATAATCCATTTTTTTCGATTTGAGATTGCGGAATCTTTTTCAAAGAATTTTTAACGCTTTTTAAATTAAAAAACTCATCTAGAAAAAAGTAAACAGGCATTTATCCATGGGTCTTGGGTAATTAAGACCTACTACAGTTGAGGGTTTCACTTCAAAATAATGAAAATCGATTCAAAAAATTAAACTTCAACTCTCCCTATCATCGTTATTATTGAGCTTGCGAAAATTTATGATTAGAACTTGTTATATTAATTTTTTGCGAACTATCACCTGTTAAAATATTTGCGCATCATTTCCGTAAACACTGTATACATACAAAGTGGACCGTCGAATTTTAGTACAGCCGAGCAGAGGGCGATTCTATGTAAAAAATAAAGATAGTTCAGTTCGGTTTACAATAGAAGCCATGGTGTTTTAAAATAGAATCATCCACTGATAATCTATAGGTATTTTGATTCTACGGTCCATACAGTTGAAAAATATTCAGGTACAGTACTAAGCACAATATAGAAAAATGAAAATCCTCACAAAAAATAACATCATTTTATAATCCTTAATAATAATTTTTATACATAAAAAATGGCCTATCCAGGCTCGATCCGTTTTTGTTGAGATTCCATAAACTCAGATCTATCATGAACATTCTTTTTACAGTGATTGATCGTTAGTCGCCAAAAAGCTATTCGAAAATCGGGACTATAAAAAGCATAGATAAACGGATTGATAGCTGAATTGATCCATCCTAACCACGTAAAATATTGCATGATTAGCTGATTTTGTTGAATAAATGGAGTTAATAAATAGAAGATGAAAAAGGGAAGCCAGCAAAGTATGAAACCACCTAAAAATCATTGTAAATGTATTTATTGGTTTCAATAATATTTTATTTCTTTTTTATACCTACCCATAACAATGCTTAAAGTTTGTGCAGTCTTCGTTTCTCTTCTAAATGAAGATACTCTTGTGGCTGGCTCATAATTTAACATAATAAAATCCACATGATTCTGTTGTTCTACTGGAGATTTTGCAGGCAATGAGGATCTGAAAAAAAATTTTTATATGAAACTTCAATATTTATATCAAATCTGAAATTAGTACCTGAAATTGTTAAAACTTCTAACTGGAGTGAGCGGCCTGTGATTTTGGAACGAATAATTGGTGTTGGCTTTTAGTAAATTGGTAGATGATTGTCTTGGCGTTTCTGGAAGCATTTTGCTTCTATAGCCGCTTACTAAGCTTGATGATCTGCCACTAAAATGAAGGACATGATAATTTAAGAAAACAAGAAAACTAGCTTAAATTTACTTCGGATTAACATCTTCAGTTTCTCCAGAAATTCTTTCAATATCCGATTCTTCGATGTTAACACCATTTTGTCGACTTTTCTAAAATTTCAGAACAGAAAAATTTATTTTAACATAATAATACTATTCGGCCTGCACTTACTCTGCTATAAGAGGTATTAATGTGACTTAACTGATCATGTCTCTGTGCAATGACACAGGAAATTCTTACGTAAACGTATAACATTACGACCATTGGAATGAAAAATGAGCCCATTGCCGAGAAAATTACATATCCGGTATTTTTATTGTACCTGCAAGTTTTCTGGTTGTGCCGTCCCGGTTCATACCTAAAAAATATGTATGAGGCAATATAGTTAAAAGGAAAAATACGGTTTCACAGTTATTACCATCCAAACATTGGTGGTGCAGTTATCAGAGCCGAACTCACCCACACAATAAGTATCATTACGAAAGCTAATCGTTTCGAACGTCTTTTTTTTGAATAGCTGAGTGGCTGAGTTACTGCAAGGTAACGATCCACACTAATGGCGCATAAGCTTAGAATTGATGCAGTGCATAGTAGAATGTCCAGTGACACCCATATGTCACATAGAACCCAACCAAGTTCCCAAGAACCTAAAAATTATACTTTGTTTATAAGAATGTTATTGTATCAATTTAAAATAAAAATCAGATTAGGATCGAAATCAATGATAAAAAAACACTTGAAAATTTGTTGTTCTTTTTTTAAAAATGTAATAAAAGGCACTTTAAGATTTTTATCGAAAATCGATTGAAAACTTTTTCAATATGTCTAGATTTCTATTAGATCTTTTTTTTTTTGGAATCGGAAAAAGTTTTTCTTTACTTTTATGAATTTATTCTGTAAAAAATCGTAATTTTAATAAGACATTCTTATAACAAGTTGCACGATAGGAATTTTGATTTTTTTTTCTCGAAAACGAAAAGATCTAGTAAAAATGCTTTACACATAGTAAGAACAACAAAGTTGGAATACATAAACTGCAAAGAAAATACATTTTTTAACAATTTTTTTCAGTTATAAAATGAAAAAAATTTATTACCACCTTCAGTATTGATTGAAGAACAAAGGAAAAAAAAGTCGTTATAACAATGAGATCTTTTAAATGAAAAAAAATGAGCTTAAACATGAAATATGAACATGAAATGTTGCCCCTTGCTGGATTTTTAAAAATAATTATCCAACTATTTTGTCTAATGGTGAAAAAGAGTTATGTGGCCTTGCGTTGACCGCCACAACGTTTAATAAAACCGCTCATAACTGCGAAAATCAGACCTTGAGCTTCTATAGATAAGGCCTAAGATATGTATCTACATATGTGTAAATATGCATAATCTTATCCAAATATTGAACACTTTATAAATTAAATTTTTTTATTATTAAGTCTGGATTTATTAGTCGAGTTGTTACTGCACTAGAAAGCTTTTTAGGAATTGATTGCACTAGTTTTCTGATATAATATTCTTTCATTCTTCATTTAGGTATTCTTTAACTTTTCAGTAGTTGCGCATGGACTCTCAGTCTGCACCGTTTTGTGTTCACCAACAATTTCAACGATACTCCTGTTTAAAGTTGATAAAAAATTAAAGTATTAATATTTTATGTCATTACAAAAGTATGTAATATAAGTTACATGTACTTGTTAGATGTTTTAATATCATCAACTACCAATTTACATGACACAAACTACATAAAAAAGCGAATGTTTTTGAATGTGGACTGGGAGTCCGCAGCGACCATTAATGTCCGAAAATTTAACGCGACTACTGAAAGGTTAATGTGCTTTTGTAATGCTACTGACTAGTGGTTTTTGACTTACACTTTAGTATACTTCATAAAATAGGTTTACAACTGATCTGAGAAAAACCTCAATCGCGTTTTTCTCTAACCACTTCACTGTTTAAACAGCCTAGTGGCAAAGAACAGTATCGCGTTTAAACTTTACACAAAAGCAATAAAAAAATTTTACAGTTTTCTTTTAATCTCTTGATCGTTTTTCCTGCTTGGTCAGGAAATATCCGGGAATTCATAGGAAAGTTAATAAAATATCGCTTTATCATTTAGCTACTTAGCATTCAGGAGTTATTCTGTCACCTTACTACGTAAGAAAAATTAAATGATATTCCGGTAGATAAAGTATAACGATGGAAATTCTTTTATGGAAAGCAGCAGGAATACTTATGATATACGGCTTTTGCCTTCTCCCTAATCGTGCAAAAAAGGTTTTTTCCCGAAAAATAATGGATACACGGTAGACTGAATTTAATGGTTTTATTGTATCTGTTTTAAATAACTAAGGTATTATATGGAAAAAGATAAAATTAGATTTTACTGAAGAGAGACGTTTAATTCCCATTCCAACAATATGTTGGGTTTTAATCAATGTTATCTATGGTTTTAATTTGATTTCATCGAGCCAGAAATCTGATTTTGTTCACAGCAATACGATTATTATTTGTGGAAAAGGTGTTTTAACAAAAATTTAATTGAAATTAGTACAAAATTCAGTTGAAAGCACATTATAGCGACTACGACAGATATTAATTTAAAACGAGAAAAGTCGCCTTTAAAAGCTTTAACTTGTTTAGAACAACTAGAATGGAAGCAATAAAAGCTTCCAAACAATTGTTTAAATTTATTAACGAAATAACATGCTCGGCTCAGGCAGTTTTGCTGCCCCGGACAAAAGAAGAAATAGCTGTTCTTATATGAAATACTATAACAATGTATATATTTTGAAAAAAAGGCGTGCTACGACGGCTCTGATTGGAAACTAAAAGAAAATTAAGTCTAAATCCCGCCTTCAACAATTTACCATTTTGTCCAGAACCTAGAGCCGGCCCTGGAAGCAAGTCTTATTTGAGGTAAGTTGTTAATTCATTTCTTTTGTTTGTGACACTTAAATTTCCATTTCTTTTTGTTGTAAACTGTTAGACTCCAAAAGAAATGTATTAAAATATTGCATTTAAATGTGTCTAGTGCTTTCTTCATTTTATTAAATTACGATCCTAAACGTTGAAGATATAACATTTTCTCTGCTTTAAGACTTTTTATTAAAACGAATATAAAAGTTTATTTGCTTGCAAGTGTTTCAGTCGACACACAAAAAGTTACTGGCATGAAAAATTGTTGATTTTAAATTGAAAATAATCCAAAAAGACGAATTTTTTCCAATTTTGCACATCTTGTCTTACCAACAATAAAGTAGGCTACAGCTGGTGGCATAACAAATATTCCAACAAGCCAATCAGCAACTGCCAACGACATAACAAAACAATTTGTCACAGTTCTTAATCTTCGAGTGGTGCCCACAGCAGCGATCACCAAGGTATTCCCAATCACTACTATCACTATTACGATGCTGAGCAGGATTACCAGGGCTGCTTGCTGGTAACCGAACGGCTCGACAACTGGTGCCCCAGGTGGGCTGTTGTTATTCGAGGTGTAATTGTCCGATGTGGGAATTGCCAATGTGGAATTCATCCTTGTATATCATTTCTAGAACAAAATTCATTCATACAAAATTGTTAGAAAAAAATTAAAGTTATTTTGTTCCACAAAGTATTCTAGATTATTTTTTGTGTACAATTTTTTATTTTGTACATTTCTATTAATGGGCCTAAACCATGCTCGATACTACATAAGTCTGGCGAATAGAATGAACCACTCCATTCTAAAATAAGAATAAATAATGAAATTATTTTACTTTCATTTCTTAGTAGGTATACATTTTTTAATTTTCTTTATTGAATAAAACAATGATTCGAAATTATAGTATTAATTTTTGTAGCTTTGATGAAGACGTCTTTTTTCCCTCTTTTCATTAATACTAATGAATTTTCAATTAAAATAAAATGTAGATAGGTTTTAATAAACCGCAGGCTATTGAAACTGAAAAGAGTAACGCTCGATCAGCGAATGCAAATGAATTGAATTCAATCAGCTGATATTTTTTTCAAATACTGTTAAACTCTTTATACAAGGAACAAGTGGAAATTTCACTTTATTGAAGAATTTTTACCAATTATCTATGCGAAAAAAGTCTAATATAAAAAAAATAATAAAAATAAGTAAAGTAAGATTTATTTTTAAAACTTGAAGAACTATAATCTTCATAAATGTCAAGTGCGATGAGATAATCAAAATAAGGTCTACATTGATAAATAAATATTTAAAATTCATAAACAAATATTTGTAGTATCTAGAAACCCTCCATAAAATGATCTTTATCTTTAGCATATGTATTTTTAATCCTGTTACAATGTTAGCTTTTAATATTACACTACTTTCAAAAACTTACCACATAACTACAAAGCAAAAGTAAAAATTAGAAAATTTTAATTTATTGATTTTTAAATTGCATTTAGATATTACATTAAATTACGTATTTGCTTACAACCACAGAAATATGCGATAGCTGATGGCGAATAAATCGAGAATCAATCATGAGTAGATACGCTAGATTATTCATTATCATTTATTTGCAGCTGGATACCACATGGAGTTTAATAGAAGCATTTCTGTGTTATCAACTCAAAGGATTTAGTGAAATTTTCCAGATATGAGAACGATAGATGTTACAATTTTAATAAACGTTAAGGTGAGGTTTAAGTAAGTAAATAAAAAATGTTCAATGACGAAACTGTAACACAAGATTAAAACAGGACCAGGAATACAGAGGAGCAGCCCATCAGGAAAAGAAAAAAAATTATTAAGGATCTTCCACGTCTCTTGTCGTTTAGAATGAAAATGATATCTCCTTCTTCTTCTTTGGATTAAATATTTTGGTACGTTAGACAGGAATACATCCAAAAGAATCAGGACAAAAAAAAAAGAAAACTGATTGATAATAATATAAAAATTAAAGTTAGTAAATGTTTGTCAACTTTGAGACCTTTGAATCATTGAAAAATAACAGACTTCTTAAAACTTTCATTTGAACTGAAATATTAAAACCTTAAATTGAAACAATGTCTTTTAAAAAGTTATTCAGTCTGAAAAAAAAACAAATCTTATAGGTATCTAACCTTGAATAACAAATCTTGTTCTGTCACCTTTCCAGAATATATGATTTTCTTTTTTCTAGAAAAACAAATCTGGAATATGAAACGATTCGACTCGCGAAGGGAAAACACATTTTTTTAGGTTTATGAATAAGCAAACAAGAATTGCAGTTTAACCTTATTGATTTGCTGATTCAATTTGGTCCATTTATAAAGAAATATTAGGGTATAAAATGTTAAAGAATCAAATATGCACGGAAAACATATTAGTCTTTTAAGAAGGGTTCTTCGGCCATCAATCACGAAGAAACATTCTTGCCATATGGATAAAATTTTTCAAAATTCACTCATATCCGGCGAATGGAACAGCGGTGGCATGCGAAGGCTTTTTAGGTGGCCAAGCAAAAGATTGAAATGGCATAACAAAAAAGTGATGAATCTTAAAAAAAAATAGACAACGTTCTCGCTATGAATTTAAAAAAAAAAAATAGGTAATTGCTCGTAATGCAAATCATAAAAATCTAAGTGGCTCACAGCTAACTCTCAATCGAATTTATTTCTAAAAATGGTAAATTTCCATTTGCTTAGACAAGTGAAATAGACAGATCTTCAGCCTTGTCATGATTCTTTAATTTTTTCTCCTACTTTTCTTAATAAAAAAGAAAGATAGATAAAGTTAAAAATTTATTCAGTTCAGAATCTGTGCTGAAATTCAAATCAGTATTATGGGCGCCTTTGAAGTTAAAGCATAACTTTCTTCGAAATTGGCCTTCGAGAAAAACTTGACTGATAATATAAAAATGTAAATTTTTTAAGTAAGTGTATAGAATAAATATTCATTAATACTCCTTTCGAAAGGAAAAAAAAGCATTTCATCAATCAGCTAAAGCAATTCTTGTTAAAAATATGAAACTGATAAGATGGAAAAAACGTAGAGATATCCAGTTGATGCTATTATCCGAAGCATTCATTTGACTTATTAATGGCTGGTACTAGAAATGCCCTCATATTTCCTGTCCATTTCATTTCTGTCACGAACAACACTTTGGTTTACCCATAATTTAGATTGTAAATGAAATTAAAAATACATAGATATGTACTGAAAAGTGATTGTGTTTGACCCTTTGTTTGATAATGAAACTCATAAACAAACTCACATTCACAAATCTCCTCTATATTTAACCGTGCAGAAAAAAGGAGGGTCGAAAAAAAAATAATATCCACCCCTTATAAAAAGTAATACATGAGATGGGAAAGGCATCCGAAACACGAATTTCCCCATTGTACAAATTTCAACGTTTTAATGGTTGAAATAATATTCTCTGAGCTCATTTAAATTGTTAGGGCGCGAAATAATTGCACGAGGAATACAAGAATTACACAAAAAAATACAATTTTTATGTATTTCGTTTATTGAAATGGGAAAATTGTCTTTTTCAGTTGTGAACGTCCAGGTCATCCAAGATGTAACATGTCCTTTTAGTACATCAATCTTAATACAAGAATAATTTACTGCACCATTAATGGCATTTCTGCACAGTGAATTCTCATTTATCAAATAGCGGTGATTTTTTTTTTCTAATTTTCTTTATTGACTAGGTTTAATCCCATTTCAATCTCTTCCAAAAATGAATGTATCATCGCTATATAATAAATTAGAGTTCTTATCTATTTTTTTTCTTTCATTAATATAGGAATTCTTTTAAAAGCTTTTATCAAATTAACAAAAATGCACACTGCCCGCAAAAAGTTAAGAACATTATTAATAATAAATCAAGCGAGAAAAACATGAGTTCAGTAAATGTTTGTACAAAAAAAATTTTTTAAGAGGTTCACCTTGAAGTTCATTCACTGCTTGGCACAGCCTCTGTACAATTTCTACTGAACTATTAAGCACAGCTTGTCCGATTTGCATCCAGAGTTGAAATAGTAACCAGCTGATTGATTGATCTCAAAAAGCCTACCTCGTATCGTTGCCATTGATGATGCGATTCCAGTAATTATCAGGTGGAGTACTACAGGTATCAAGCAAACCTCTTGAATACCTGATTGAAACTATTAACTGATTAATTGAGGCACTGCACTTATATCAAAATCTTCACTGACAACCACTATTACTAACTTCAATCATACCTATAAACATATTCGTTTCCGCACTATTTAATTTTCTTCTTGGCATCGATCTGGATTAAACCACACTTCCTTATACTAAAGAATCTCTTTTTATTCTAGTGAAATATGAATTGTAGAGTAAACCGTTGCCAATGCATGCATTGCAAAAAATCGCAATCAAATTTGAAAACAAACAATATCCTTAACTTTTGATGAGCNAATGGCATATTCCCTCGTTTCGGTATAGCGTTAAAAGAATAACTTAATGAAGAGTTGCCTGAAAGATGGATAGGACGTGGAAGATTTATCTAATGGGCCCCAAGATCGCCTGATTTATATCCAATGTTTTTTACTTTTTTAAGGCTATCTCAAATCTCTTGTGTACAAAAATACGGTTCATAATATTGAAGAGTTGACATCCTAGACAGCTGTAATGTTATCAGATAAAAGCAGGGAGTTTTTGCAAGAGTTCGTAGGAATTAACTGGAAAAGTGGCTACATGCATGCATTGAAAATGAATGGATACAATTAAAATTCAAATTTTATTGTCATTTTCTTTTAAAAATTATTTATTAATTTTTTTAAATTTACTTTTTGTTTAATTTTAAATATTTTATTTATCATTAATTTCTCTTAGTGGTACTCCATAAATAAATTATCATTTGTCACATTTAATTCTATGTAAAAGTAGTACCACAGGTACCAAGGTATTCTATGACATTTCTGGATAATGTTTAAATTGCAACTGAAGTACTTACATTGGTATTTCTATATAGAACGAGCGCTATTTTAAAAGCGTTTTTCTCAAAAATAATCCATTTTTTTCGATTTGAGATTGCGGAATCTTTTTCAAAGAATTTTTAACGCTTTTTAAATTAAAAAACTCATCTAGAAAAAAAGTAAACAGGCATTTATCCATGGGTCTTGGGTAATTAAGACCTACTACAGTTGAGGGTTTCACTTCAAAATAATGAAAATCGATTCAAAAAATTAAACTTCAACTCTCCCTATCATCGTTATTATTGAGCTTGCGAAAATTTATGATTAGAACTTGTTATATTAATTTTTTGCGAACTATCACCTGTTAAAATATTTGCGCATCATTTCCGTAAACACTGTATACATACAAAGTGGACCGTCGAATTTTAGTACAGCCGAGCAGAGGGCGATTCTATGTAAAAAATAAAGATAGTTCAGTTCGGTTTACAATAGAAGCCATGGTGTTTTAAAATAGAATCATCCACTGATAATCTATAGGTATTTTGATTCTACGGTCCATACAGTTGAAAAATATTCAGGTACAGTACTAAGCACAATATAGAAAAATGAAAATCCTCACAAAAAAATAACATCATTTTATAATCCTTAATAATAATTTTTATACATAAAAAATGGCCTATCCAGGCTCGATCCGTTTTTGTTGAGATTCCATAAACTCAGATCTATCATGAACATTCTTTTTACAGTGATTGATCGTTAGTCGCCAAAAAGCTATTCGAAAATCGGGACTATAAAAAGCATAGATAAACGGATTGATAGCTGAATTGATCCATCCTAACCACGTAAAATATTGCATGATTAGCTGATTTTGTTGAATAAATGGAGTTAATAAATAGAAGATGAAAAAGGGAAGCCAGCAAAGTATGAAACCACCTAAAAATCATTGTAAATGTATTTATTGGTTTCAATAATATTTTATTTCTTTTTTATACCTACCCATAACAATGCTTAAAGTTTGTGCAGTCTTCGTTTCTCTTCTAAATGAAGATACTCTTGTGGCTGGCTCATAATTTAACATAATAAAATCCACATGATTCTGTTGTTCTACTGGAGATTTTGCAGGCAATGAGGATCTGAAAAAAAATTTTTATATGAAACTTCAATATTTATATCAAATCTGAAATTAGTACCTGAAATTGTTAAAACTTCTAACTGGAGTGAGCGGCCTGTGATTTTGGAACGAATAATTGGTGTTGGCTTTTAGTAAATTGGTAGATGATTGTCTTGGCGTTTCTGGAAGCATTTTGCTTCTATAGCCGCTTACTAAGCTTGATGATCTGCCACTAAAATGAAGGACATGATAATTTAAGAAAACAAGAAAACTAGCTTAAATTTACTTCGGATTAACATCTTCAGTTTCTCCAGAAATTCTTTCAATATCCGATTCTTCGATGTTAACACCATTTTGTCGACTTTTCTAAAATTTCAGAACAGAAAAATTTATTTTAACATAATAATACTATTCGGCCTGCACTTACTCTGCTATAAGAGGTATTAATGTGACTTAACTGATCATGTCTCTGTGCAATGACACAGGAAATTCTTACGTAAACGTATAACATTACGACCATTGGAATGAAAAATGAGCCCATTGCCGAGAAAATTACATATCCGGTATTTTTATTGTACCTGCAAGTTTTCTGGTTGTGCCGTCCCGGTTCATACCTAAAAAATATGTATGAGGCAATATAGTTAAAAGGAAAAATACGGTTTCACAGTTATTACCATCCAAACATTGGTGGTGCAGTTATCAGAGCCGAACTCACCCACACAATAAGTATCATTACGAAAGCTAATCGTTTCGAACGTCTTTTTTTTGAATAGCTGAGTGGCTGAGTTACTGCAAGGTAACGATCCACACTAATGGCGCATAAGCTTAGAATTGATGCAGTGCATAGTAGAATGTCCAGTGACACCCATATGTCACATAGAACCCAACCAAGTTCCCAAGAACCTAAAAATTATACTTTGTTTATAAGAATGTTATTGTATCAATTTAAAATAAAAATCAGATTAGGATCGAAATCAATGATAAAAAAACACTTGAAAATTTGTTGTTCTTTTTTTAAAAATGTAATAAAAGGCACTTTAAGATTTTTATCGAAAATCGATTGAAAACTTTTTCAATATGTCTAGATTTCTATTAGATCTTTTTTTTTTTTGGAATCGGAAAAAGTTTTTCTTTACTTTTATGAATTTATTCTGTAAAAAATCGTAATTTTAATAAGACATTCTTATAACAAGTTGCACGATAGGAATTTTGATTTTTTTTCTCGAAAACGAAAAGATCTAGTAAAAATGCTTTACACATAGTAAGAACAACAAAGTTGGAATACATAAACTGCAAAGAAAATACATTTTTTAACAATTTTTTTCAGTTATAAAATGAAAAAATTTATTACCACCTTCAGTATTGATTGAAGAACAAAGGAAAAAAAAGTCGTTATAACAATGAGATCTTTTAAATGAAAAAAAATGAGCTTAAACATGAAATATGAACATGAAATGTTGCCCCTTGCTGGATTTTTAAAAATAATTATCCAACTATTTTGTCTAATGGTGAAAAAGAGTTATGTGGCCTTGCGTTGACCGCCACAACGTTTAATAAAACCGCTCATAACTGCGAAAATCAGACCTTGAGCTTCTATAGATAAGGCCTAAGATATGTATCTACATATGTGTAAATATGCATAATCTTATCCAAATATTGAACACTTTATAAATTAAATTTTTTTATTATTAAGTCTGGATTTATTAGTCGAGTTGTTACTGCACTAGAAAGCTTTTTAGGAATTGATTGCACTAGTTTTCTGATATAATATTCTTTCATTCTTCATTTAGGTATTCTTTAACTTTTCAGTAGTTGCGCATGGACTCTCAGTCTGCACCGTTTTGTGTTCACCAACAATTTCAACGATACTCCTGTTTAAAGTTGATAAAAAATTAAAGTATTAATATTTTATGTCATTACAAAAGTATGTAATATAAGTTACATGTACTTGTTAGATGTTTTAATATCATCAACTACCAATTTACATGACACAAACTACATAAAAAAGCGAATGTTTTTGAATGTGGACTGGGAGTCCGCAGCGACCATTAATGTCCGAAAATTTAACGCGACTACTGAAAGGTTAATGTGCTTTTGTAATGCTACTGACTAGTGGTTTTTGACTTACACTTTAGTATACTTCATAAAATAGGTTTACAACTGATCTGAGAAAAACCTCAATCGCGTTTTTCTCTAACCACTTCACTGTTTAAACAGCCTAGTGGCAAAGAACAGTATCGCGTTTAAACTTTACACAAAAGCAATAAAAAAATTTTACAGTTTTCTTTTAATCTCTTGATCGTTTTTCCTGCTTGGTCAGGAAATATCCGGGAATTCATAGGAAAGTTAATAAAATATCGCTTTATCATTTAGCTACTTAGCATTCAGGAGTTATTCTGTCACCTTACTACGTAAGAAAAATTAAATGATATTCCGGTAGATAAAGTATAACGATGGAAATTCTTTTATGGAAAGCAGCAGGAATACTTATGATATACGGCTTTTGCCTTCTCCCTAATCGTGCAAAAAAAGGTTTTTTCCCGAAAAATAATGGATACACGGTAGACTGAATTTAATGGTTTTATTGTATCTGTTTTAAATAACTAAGGTATTATATGGAAAAAGATAAAATTAGATTTTACTGAAGAGAGACGTTTAATTCCCATTCCAACAATATGTTGGGTTTTAATCAATGTTATCTATGGTTTTAATTTGATTTCATCGAGCCAGAAATCTGATTTTGTTCACAGCAATACGATTATTATTTGTGGAAAAGGTGTTTTAACAAAAATTTAATTGAAATTAGTACAAAATTCAGTTGAAAGCACATTATAGCGACTACGACAGATATTAATTTAAAACGAGAAAAGTCGCCTTTAAAAGCTTTAACTTGTTTAGAACAACTAGAATGGAAGCAATAAAAGCTTCCAAACAATTGTTTAAATTTATTAACGAAATAACATGCTCGGCTCAGGCAGTTTTGCTGCCCCGGACAAAAGAAGAAATAGCTGTTCTTATATGAAATACTATAACAATGTATATATTTTGAAAAAAAGGCGTGCTACGACGGCTCTGATTGGAAACTAAAAGAAAATTAAGTCTAAATCCCGCCTTCAACAATTTACCATTTTGTCCAGAACCTAGAGCCGGCCCTGGAAGCAAGTCTTATTTGAGGTAAGTTGTTAATTCATTTCTTTTGTTTGTGACACTTAAATTTCCATTTCTTTTTGTTGTAAACTGTTAGACTCCAAAAGAAATGTATTAAAATATTGCATTTAAATGTGTCTAGTGCTTTCTTCATTTTATTAAATTACGATCCTAAACGTTGAAGATATAACATTTTCTCTGCTTTAAGACTTTTTATTAAAACGAATATAAAAGTTTATTTGCTTGCAAGTGTTTCAGTCGACACACAAAAAGTTACTGGCATGAAAAATTGTTGATTTTAAATTGAAAATAATCCAAAAAGACGAATTTTTTCCAATTTTGCACATCTTGTCTTACCAACAATAAAGTAGGCTACAGCTGGTGGCATAACAAATATTCCAACAAGCCAATCAGCAACTGCCAACGACATAACAAAACAATTTGTCACAGTTCTTAATCTTCGAGTGGTGCCCACAGCAGCGATCACCAAGGTATTCCCAATCACTACTATCACTATTACGATGCTGAGCAGGATTACCAGGGCTGCTTGCTGGTAACCGAACGGCTCGACAACTGGTGCCCCAGGTGGGCTGTTGTTATTCGAGGTGTAATTGTCCGATGTGGGAATTGCCAATGTGGAATTCATCCTTGTATATCATTTCTAGAACAAAATTCATTCATACAAAATTGTTAGAAAAAATTAAAGTTATTTTGTTCCACAAAGTATTCTAGATTATTTTTTGTGTACAATTTTTTATTTTGTACATTTCTATTAATGGGCCTAAACCATGCTCGATACTACATAAGTCTGGCGAATAGAATGAACCACTCCATTCTAAAATAAGAATAAATAATGAAATTATTTTACTTTCATTTCTTAGTAGGTATACATTTTTTAATTTTCTTTATTGAATAAAACAATGATTCGAAATTATAGTATTAATTTTTGTAGCTTTGATGAAGACGTCTTTTTTTCCCTCTTTTCATTAATACTAATGAATTTTCAATTAAAATAAAATGTAGATAGGTTTTAATAAACCGCAGGCTATTGAAACTGAAAAGAGTAACGCTCGATCAGCGAATGCAAATGAATTGAATTCAATCAGCTGATATTTTTTTCAAATACTGTTAAACTCTTTATACAAGGAACAAGTGGAAATTTCACTTTATTGAAGAATTTTTACCAATTATCTATGCGAAAAAAGTCTAATATAAAAAAAATAATAAAAATAAGTAAAGTAAGATTTATTTTTAAAACTTGAAGAACTATAATCTTCATAAATGTCAAGTGCGATGAGATAATCAAAATAAGGTCTACATTGATAAATAAATATTTAAAATTCATAAACAAATATTTGTAGTATCTAGAAACCCTCCATAAAATGATCTTTATCTTTAGCATATGTATTTTTAATCCTGTTACAATGTTAGCTTTTAATATTACACTACTTTCAAAAACTTACCACATAACTACAAAGCAAAAGTAAAAATTAGAAAATTTTAATTTATTGATTTTTAAATTGCATTTAGATATTACATTAAATTACGTATTTGCTTACAACCACAGAAATATGCGATAGCTGATGGCGAATAAATCGAGAATCAATCATGAGTAGATACGCTAGATTATTCATTATCATTTATTTGCAGCTGGATACCACATGGAGTTTAATAGAAGCATTTCTGTGTTATCAACTCAAAGGATTTAGTGAAATTTTCCAGATATGAGAACGATAGATGTTACAATTTTAATAAACGTTAAGGTGAGGTTTAAGTAAGTAAATAAAAAATGTTCAATGACGAAACTGTAACACAAGATTAAAACAGGACCAGGAATACAGAGGAGCAGCCCATCAGGAAAAGAAAAAAAATTATTAAGGATCTTCCACGTCTCTTGTCGTTTAGAATGAAAATGATATCTCCTTCTTCTTCTTTGGATTAAATATTTTGGTACGTTAGACAGGAATACATCCAAAAGAATCAGGACAAAAAAAAAAGAAAACTGATTGATAATAATATAAAAATTAAAGTTAGTAAATGTTTGTCAACTTTGAGACCTTTGAATCATTGAAAAATAACAGACTTCTTAAAACTTTCATTTGAACTGAAATATTAAAACCTTAAATTGAAACAATGTCTTTTAAAAAGTTATTCAGTCTGAAAAAAAAACAAATCTTATAGGTATCTAACCTTGAATAACAAATCTTGTTCTGTCACCTTTCCAGAATATATGATTTTCTTTTTTCTAGAAAAACAAATCTGGAATATGAAACGATTCGACTCGCGAAGGGAAAACACATTTTTTTAGGTTTATGAATAAGCAAACAAGAATTGCAGTTTAACCTTATTGATTTGCTGATTCAATTTGGTCCATTTATAAAGAAATATTAGGGTATAAAATGTTAAAGAATCAAATATGCACGGAAAACATATTAGTCTTTTAAGAAGGGTTCTTCGGCCATCAATCACGAAGAAACATTCTTGCCATATGGATAAAATTTTTCAAAATTCACTCATATCCGGCGAATGGAACAGCGGTGGCATGCGAAGGCTTTTTAGGTGGCCAAGCAAAAGATTGAAATGGCATAACAAAAAAGTGATGAATCTTAAAAAAAAATAGACAACGTTCTCGCTATGAATTTAAAAAAAAAAAATAGGTAATTGCTCGTAATGCAAATCATAAAAATCTAAGTGGCTCACAGCTAACTCTCAATCGAATTTATTTCTAAAAATGGTAAATTTCCATTTGCTTAGACAAGTGAAATAGACAGATCTTCAGCCTTGTCATGATTCTTTAATTTTTTCTCCTACTTTTCTTAATAAAAAAGAAAGATAGATAAAGTTAAAAATTTATTCAGTTCAGAATCTGTGCTGAAATTCAAATCAGTATTATGGGCGCCTTTGAAGTTAAAGCATAACTTTCTTCGAAATTGGCCTTCGAGAAAAACTTGACTGATAATATAAAAATGTAAATTTTTTAAGTAAGTGTATAGAATAAATATTCATTAATACTCCTTTCGAAAGGAAAAAAAAGCATTTCATCAATCAGCTAAAGCAATTCTTGTTAAAAATATGAAACTGATAAGATGGAAAAAACGTAGAGATATCCAGTTGATGCTATTATCCGAAGCATTCATTTGACTTATTAATGGCTGGTACTAGAAATGCCCTCATATTTCCTGTCCATTTCATTTCTGTCACGAACAACACTTTGGTTTACCCATAATTTAGATTGTAAATGAAATTAAAAATACATAGATATGTACTGAAAAGTGATTGTGTTTGACCCTTTGTTTGATAATGAAACTCATAAACAAACTCACATTCACAAATCTCCTCTATATTTAACCGTGCAGAAAAAAGGAGGGTCGAAAAAAAAATAATATCCACCCCTTATAAAAAGTAATACATGAGATGGGAAAGGCATCCGAAACACGAATTTCCCCATTGTACAAATTTCAACGTTTTAATGGTTGAAATAATATTCTCTGAGCTCATTTAAATTGTTAGGGCGCGAAATAATTGCACGAGGAATACAAGAATTACACAAAAAAATACAATTTTTATGTATTTCGTTTATTGAAATGGGAAAATTGTCTTTTTCAGTTGTGAACGTCCAGGTCATCCAAGATGTAACATGTCCTTTTAGTACATCAATCTTAATACAAGAATAATTTACTGCACCATTAATGGCATTTCTGCACAGTGAATTCTCATTTATCAAATAGCGGTGATTTTTTTTTTCTAATTTTCTTTATTGACTAGGTTTAATCCCATTTCAATCTCTTCCAAAAATGAATGTATCATCGCTATATAATAAATTAGAGTTCTTATCTATTTTTTTTCTTTCATTAATATAGGAATTCTTTTAAAAGCTTTTATCAAATTAACAAAAATGCACACTGCCCGCAAAAAGTTAAGAACATTATTAATAATAAATCAAGCGAGAAAAACATGAGTTCAGTAAATGTTTGTACAAAAAAAATTTTTTAAGAGGTTCACCTTGAAGTTCATTCACTGCTTGGCACAGCCTCTGTACAATTTCTACTGAACTATTAAGCACAGCTTGTCCGATTTGCATCCAGAGTTGAAATAGTAACCAGCTGATTGATTGATCTCAAAAAGCCTACCTCGTATCGTTGCCATTGATGATGCGATTCCAGTAATTATCAGGTGGAGTACTACAGGTATCAAGCAAACCTCTTGAATACCTGATTGAAACTATTAACTGATTAATTGAGGCACTGCACTTATATCAAAATCTTCACTGACAACCACTATTACTAACTTCAATCATACCTATAAACATATTCGTTTCCGCACTATTTAATTTTCTTCTTGGCATCGATCTGGATTAAACCACACTTCCTTATACTAAAGAATCTCTTTTTATTCTAGTGAAATATGAATTGTAGAGTAAACCGTTGCCAATGCATGCATTGCAAAAAATCGCAATCAAATTTGAAAACAAACAATATCCTTAACTTTTGATGAGCAATTTCCACATGATTCAGTTACCTTTACAATCCAGAGTTTAACAGGCACATTCATATTTTCACATCACAAATTACATTGCAATCAAACCAATTATCTCATCACTCGATGTCCAATAATTATGAATGGAAGTCACTTTTGTATGCATCGAATAAATTGTACGTCAATGAATAATATTAGGTATAAATATTTGATAATATTCGAGTATGAATCGCTTTTGCCGCGTTCGTGCCTGACAACAATAAACTAAAATTGTTAGTTGAGTTGCCAATTGTAACGTACGTAAAACGATTTGCTTCAATAAACTTTAAGTAGTCAGTATAATGTATTGTTTTATGAGGTGTTAATTCTTTTTGTAAATTGTATGAATGACTAAAAAATTAACCTGAAATAGGTTAAATTGCAAACACTTAATTGTTCTTAATTTGTTTGTAATTAACAAAGTTGTTCATTGAAAAATTGTAATATTCCAAACTGTCACAATGTATTTTTACATGGTAATCCTTAAAAATTAATCGTTTATTGCCTTTATTGATTGATTAATTATTAATTATTAAGCGTTGTTCCATTGACATAAATTTTCTCATTCCCATGCGTGTAATACAAGTCACAGGATAACTGAAGTGGATAGTTTTACTTCAGGTATTGCATTTGTTAAATTTAATGAAATAGGAAATTCAATATTTAATACAATTGTTACATAATTACCTTTAGAAATTTCCTCATCTATTGGTGGCAAGTCAATACCGTAAATTTACAAAAAGAAGTAATTCATAAAATCTTTCTGGAAAGTTTTCTTGTTGTTCCAGTGAAACTATGTCATTTTACATAATGATTCTATTGATTTCTTGTTATAAATTATTATAGTAAACTTATGATTTTGAAAAGTGCAACTAGAAAGATAATTTTTCAAAATGTACGAAAGTATGTATATTCATTCTTACAACGGTGAAAAAAAAACTTTTCAGGCTTCCTAATAACCG
>JABRWK010000043.1:449549-460580 GCA_013372445.1 Hypothenemus hampei
TGCAACTTTAAAGGCATATTTTGGGGGTCGTGAAGGACTTTTCTTGAAATTCAAATATGTCAAAAGGTAGCTTATTAAGTCCTCTTGGAGCCTTAAAAAAATCATTCCAAAATTCGCAGCGGTTAGGACACAGCACCGATTTCCGTGGGAGCTTGCATCTGTCAAATTTTTCGAATTTTCTGGAATAATTCGGAAACGGTAAATTTTAGAGGTAGGTCACCTTACATAAAGTGGCCCTAGAATTTGACAGGAAATCCAAAAATGCAAAAAAAAAATCGGGTTCCATTTAAAATAAGGAAGTTGACAGCTACTTCCGGTATAACCGGAAGTGCCACAAACTTGAAAATATTTTCCAAAGATAGATCAGGTGGATAAGAATTTATGTGAATTTTTTCAGATTTTTATAGTCCATGGTTCTCCAGATATTTCTAATGGGCCATCGAAAACAAACACCCTGTATGTATTGAAGTGAAACTCTCCCTTTCTCTCTCTCTCTCTCTCTCTCTCTTTCTCTCTCTCTCTCTCTCTCTCTCTCTCTCTTTCTCTTTCTGGAATTTCTTGTTAGAATTTCCTACATGTAGCCTTAATAAAAGATACACTCTGTATAGTTCAAAGTTTTCTTTTATTTGTTTTAATTATGAGGTAATTTTTCGACAGGAAGCTATTAACTTGAAATAATAAACGTCATTCTGAATAGTCGTCTTCTAAATTAAAGTAGATTACATAGGAAGGACTTTAAAATGTGTATATTTTTCTATATACAGGTTGTTTTATTTCCTTTCTTTGTACCTTAAATGTGATAAATAAAGTTTAATGTTGCATGCAAATTCTTTTCCCAGATTTTTCCCAAAATACTTTTGATTTATGTCCAAAATTTTCCACATAGCTTTTACTTGTAACAAAAGTATTGTAATAGGGAAATACCTCGGTTCTTTTCAACTGTTTGCATATACAGGGTATTGAATGAGTACGTGGTCAAACTTCAAGGTGTTATGATTTATTTTAAAACAAAACCTGTCCGTAGCAAATTCGTTTTTGAGATATATGGTGTTCAAATTTAAATAGAAAAAGGATTTTTCTCAACAATTAAAATACGTTAATTACTATCAAGTTAAAATTTATTGAATATTGGTAATGTATAATGAGGAGTTTCTAAATGAAAAAGAGTTTTTGTCATTTTACCAGTTTACCTTTATGCGCGCCACTGGTAAAATGAGGTTTATTAGTTACGATGATCGTAATTAAAATACAGTAATAAATAATGTTATGTATCTATTTTTTTATTTTTGTCGAAAACGATTATTACACGATGATTAAACGATCGAATAATAATTTCAATTGCTAAAGCATAAAATTACGCTTGCGAAAACCAGTAGTGTACAGTGATTTTTTAAAATATAACCTATTCCAATACATATGTACGCATCACTGGTAAAATAAAGAAAGCACTTTTTCGCTTAAAAAACTCTTTACGCCTTAAAAATTTTGTCTTAAACTAAGGAACAATACCATGAAGTTCGGCCACATACTTAATTAACATCCTGTATAAATTCCGCAAAACATTTTTTTATACACGCACAACTACTAAGTTTGAAAATAATTCAAATAAACATTTTAGGAGAAAAATGCTTAATGCTAATTTTTCAATTTTAACTTTTTGTTACACAAATGGAAATATAACGTGGGAGATTTCTTTGAAGTTTCGTGTTTATGTTCAATATTCGGCATCTTAAATGACAACACAAGGGCGTGACTATCGAAAATACGGTAATAATACAGCAATAAAAAGGTGTAATTTTGGGTTATTATATTCTAATGAAACCACATTACGTAGGTTTAATGGTTCATATAACAACATTTTTCATATTTATGTAAAGAAATTTGGAAGCATATTTCCTAATTCCATTTTTGAAATGATTTTTGTGGTATTAGCGATACATATAACAAGAAATATATTAATTGCACAGCTTCATGTAAAACTAAAAAAAAGTTTAAACAAATGCCCATCATACGAAGATAAATCGAGACTATAAAGTTGATGAAGATGTGTTTCCAAATTTGTTTTGGTCAATATTCACGTATGAAAGCAAGCATTATCATAACTTACAGGGTGATTTTTAAGTTGGGATTTTTTTTCATACAAAAGATGTTCAAAATTGCCACAATTGATATCGTTCGCAGATATTGTCGCTCACCTTATCCCCGATTCGGTACATGGTGTTGAAAAAGATCTTTTTCCTCGAATTATTTCCGGTGCATTTTTCTTCCATTTGCGTGGCTTTTACTGTGTTAATTTCACTCCTAAATATCAATCTTTTTATATAACCGCACAAGTAAAAATCAGACGGGTTTAACTCAGGCGATTTTTAGGTTATCTTACTGGTCCATTGTGACCGATCTATTTGTTTGGAAATTGATTATTTAAGTAGTTCCAGATTTCGTGTACCTATTTATATGTCCGTTGTTTAGTTTTTTAAGACCTATGCTGTGCTTATAAGACAGGGTGTTTTTTAATAAGTGATCGATATTTCCCATGGTTATTTTTCAAGTAGGTGGTTTTAACATGGAAAGTTCTTGTAAATATGTGGTTAAAGATGTATCGTTTTAAAGATACAGAGTGTTAAAAGTTAATATACAATGGGAAGTCTTAAGAGAAGAGAACTTGCACTCTCTGGTTATAACATTGTGGATAAGAATTTTCCATACCAGAATATGGAAAATATTTAGTGTTAATGCTTAAAACTTGACTACATATAACAGTAAAAATGAATAAAAAATAATTTACTTTTATACCTACACTGATGATGATATTTTGATAAATAGTTCGAGAATGGTGACAGATATAGAAAAAAGATATGGATCTTAGTAGAAAAATTAAGAAAGATCAGTGCCGTCGTAAAAAAAATCGAGTGGGTCAAATCATGCTCTCTGAAAAGAAAATATCCTGTATTGAATTACAACTTTTAGTGATATTTTTTTGTAAGTATGTTAAAGCGTAGCACCTGTACAATATTTGAAGAATTTATATTTAAAAATACCAATATTGTGAAGAAAATGATAATCTTGAACACTCCAAATCTTTAAAACGAAACGTTTTTGACCACATATTTATAAGAACTCTTTATCTTAAAATGAATTTATTTATTAATTTAATTTAATTTAATTTATTTATTTTTAATTAGACTGTGAAATATTGGACACTTATTAACATCTTGGGTATTAATTAAACATTATACGTTTAACCCTTTCGAGACTATTGGTACATACAGTGCTGGCAAGCGAAGTCTACCCATGCGGTTTTAAATGTGTTGAAAAGAGAACATAATTTATAAGGTCAAAGTTAGAGAAGGTGACTATTTTCTCTGACCTCCTATTGCCCTTCCATTCCGATCCGAGTCCGAGTACGATCGCCGGACACCCTCGACGACCAATGAAACCCCACGGAACTATTAATTTGTCATAATAAACCCTTATCGGCCGAACGGTTGTTCTACTTTTGGCTCAGCTTGGCCAGTGTGGAAGGGGAAAGCATACGCATCCGAAGTCGTTATTTCTTTCTCTGTTTATCTTTGGAGATGTATATTATGTTTTCTTTTCAACACATTTAAAACCGCACGAGTAGACTTCCCTTGCCAGCACTGTACATGTAGGTACCACTATTTTGTACTTCACGAATACAAGTTTATATAGTATTATTGGTAAATATATGGATTTTAAAGCATAGTACTCAGTCCCTCAATATTCTTACTACATATAAAACATTTGTGTATAAACACTGATAATAGAACCTCAAAAATTATTGTCAGGACTATGATGTTCCTCTGTGCAAAAATTGTTTTGTCCCTTATCATATTTAGAGTTGTCTATCTATCTATATTAGTATTTTTTTTAATAGGTATAAAAATGTACAGTGTTATAAGCTGTCAGGAATACAAATAAAAAAAATTAAACAAATAAAATAAAGAAAAAAAATTAAAATGAATGAAAATCTATTTTTTTAAAACATACATTTCACAAATATGCTTTAGTATCTTAAGGAAGTATGTATTGTATGTATTAAATATATAATACATTGTTTTAACATTGCTAGAAACCAGTCGTTTCGAAAGGGTTAAAGGGTCATTTACGTTCTTTTCTGTAAAAATGCAGGTTTAACTTATTAATTATACGTCTCTAAAACGCAGTTTCAGCTTAAGAAACGGCTTTTGCTTTTTAGGGAGTTCGCAATGTTTTGTGTCTCCAATCTAAACTCGATCGCTCGCTTTGTAGCACAAATTTAATCTCAAAATAAGCAAGTTATTCGTAAATGGTTCCTCCTTTTCATTAAAAGCCATTTGGATGCTCAGCGGTTACTTGAGTAGTAGCTGAGTAGTGTTTCTGTTCTTGTTCTAGGAAGAGCAACTTTAAATCGTCTGGTACAAATTTCTCTAATATTTAATATCTCATAGATAGTTTCTTCTACCCTGTTTGTTTCCCGTAATCCTGGTAAATGATGTACAGACATGTGTTCATTAGAAACAAGTGTTCGAGACTCTCTCTGGCTTCATAGAATTGTTTGAACAGCACTCATATACTTGGGTGCTTGATAGTGTATTTTCCCCATGCGGTCAATAAAGTTTTACTCAACAATTTCAACAAAGATATTTGTTAATTCGAATTTTCATCACATTAAATTGAATTAAAAACATTCTGAATGAAAAAGTCCACGACTATTATATCTGAAGTTCAAATTGGTCAAAGTATTATTGCTTTACGTACATATATTGTCATAATATTTTGATGAATTGAAGTGAGCGTTAGAATAATTTGTGGGGGAAACCATGAATGTGAACTACTAATAAAACTTTTGCAGTTTGTAAGCAACCTATTTTGTTTTTTCTTAATGATATATCAAAAACTAAGCGAAAATGAGCACACATATGTCCAAAAGAGTTTTTGTATTTTAATTAGTGTTTCAAGTTTTCATATTCAAATTAAACACTCGTAGAATAATTTATGAAATATTCATTAAAAGGACCAACTTCTGATATTTATTTTGAATAAAGGATTAAGTAGAACTTACAAAAACTTTTTAATTAAAATATCCAGAAAAATTAATTTATTTAGAAATGTATATGTATTAAATTGTTAAAGGTGCGTTAATTTAACTTTTAGGAAAAAAATAAAATTCAACCATTGTTACTAAAAAAGTAATTTTATATTTTTACCTTTTTATCAGTTACCTAAAAATCACATCAAATGTTTACATTATTTCCTTCTTCTCGGGGCCCTTAAAATCAATTACTCATGGGATGAATTATTATCTGTCATACAGTGCCTTGACCACCCAAAACCGGAGATATATAACACCCAAGGATTTTTTCGTTTGGATAGCCTTAAAACAGAAAGTTTATTCAGTGCCGATCAAAGACGACAGAATTTCGAGCAACATTTACATTAAATAGGCGGTAAAACATGAATAAAACGCAAATAAATAAGTAAAACATCCAAGTTTGTTTTGTTTCTTTGAATAAATCTACATACATTAATAAGATTCTAGTAACACATTGTCAGGGATGTTTCTGTATCCCCCTTATTTAATAATCATGAAACTCTAATGGAAAGTCTATTTTAGATCATTCCACAATTAAATTGCTCCTAAAGTTATTAGAAAATATTGGTTAGTTCACCCAGGATCTTTTAGTTTATTAGTAGCTCGTAACTGATTTTAATAACACCGCGCCCTTTTCAATTATGATAAAATCCAAGAACGGTAAAAATCCATTAAATAAATCTACATAAGTGGTCATTTCCGTTGAATTTATTTCGGTACTTGCTATTTTTAGTTAATCATTTTAATTTTAAAATTAATAACCGGATTTAAGGAAAAATTTTTCTTTTTCCGATGGAAAAATGTCAGTAAAATTTTTATTATAAATGTATCAACCGGAAAAACCAATAAAAGCTGAATGTCAATTCTTGTTTATCATAAATGTGTCTTTAAAGTATTGTTTTGTAGCATCATGATGGGTCATTGGAACAAGTCGTATAAAAGCGCCTAGAGTAATAAAGTCACTAAGCTCCAGATCACAGAGAAAATTGTAGGTCAAAGAAAATTACGATATACAATTCAGTTACATATCTACTGACTTCTTCTGATAAACTTATACTTTCGTAATATTTATGTTGCTCATAAAAAATTTTTTTATTTCTTCTCGTTTCAGTTAAGAATCTTTCTGGGATATCCGCGATGAGTCAGATTTAGATGGTAATTTTATTGCAACTAAAAAGGCAAAATAAAAAATAGTGTAGGTATGACATTTATAAGCGTGACCTTCAAGGAATAACTATAAATTTCACCTTAAAAATAATATAAACTCCAAAATAATATATATAAAAGAAGAAAATATAGGTATAGGGAAAAGGACCTGTAAAATTGTGTTTTGAACTAAAAATATTTTTAGTCATTCAATTTTATTTTGATGAAATTTGAACGTCTCCATTGAATACTTTCCACTTCATTTTCACGGTTTCCTTAAACCTTAAAATTTCCTTAAATGCCACAATATTTCTATAATAAATCGAATATACTTGATAACTAGGTGGTCATGGGCATTGCAACTGCATTATTTCGATGGTATTAGGCGAAATGCTGAAAGTTGATTTTAAATGAAACTAACGTATTTTTCCAAATCATTTGCCTCACGTGATCGTTCATCTTATCTACGTGACTTAACTCTGTGATATTGCTTTCGCCATTTCAAAGTTAATCACGGAAGGATCTGGGACAATGTGTAATAAAAGCAAAGCCTCTTTTCCAGCACTAATTCCACGATAGTAAATCCTAAAATAACGTTTATTTTTCTTCTTTTTTGAGATTGAGATTTTTTTAATGAAGAAACTTTTTGATGGTCGTCGTTTTGTTGAGTTGCGGTGCAACAATACGAAAGAGTAATTTTAATGAGAACATTAATTAATTATAGAGAATTACTTGAAGAATTTCAAGAAGAAAAATGGTGACGCTTTTGAAATCAATAGAGTTTGGTTCGAAGGAAAAATGACAAAAAATTAATTGCACAAGTCAATCTCCCAAAATGTTAACTTTCCTTCTTAACCTAGTTTGGGTTAGGTTAATTACTTTTCCTTTTTTTTTTATTTATGCATTAACGTCGTTAATGCGTAGTAAAATAAAGATTTATTTTTCAATATAACTGAGAATTTTCACACCAGTATCTGGAAAACAACCAATGGTATAAATAGAGTAAGTATATTTACATATGTGTGAAAAGTCATCCAGATGGCTTAATTCAGAACACCACCACATCAAGGAATATTACTGGGCCATATTTTTACCACCTGTATAGGAAAACGAAAAATATCTAGAACGAGAACATCGCTAAGAAGCTTAAAACGTCATTGCTTTCAGTCGGAGCAATTGAAAACGGGAAACTAGAACTATGATTTTTCCGAAGTCCGTTGTTTTTTTATGAAGCTTTTAATTGCAATTTTTTAAAAGTTTAGATAATTTGTTTAATTTACTGATAACAGTAAATGGGCTCTGTAAAAGTTTTAAAAAAGTTCATTATTTAGTAATAGAGGCAACTGAAAACATTACTTTTTTAGCATATGCTCATTCTGTGTTTGAAACATTAGTTTTGATTGAATTAAATTTTTCGATGGCCGCATACATGTACCCAAAAGCATATTCAGGCATATTCCGGCTCATTAACCTCCTCTCTAAATTATAATTTTAAAATATTAATTTAACTTTCACCTGAAATGACAAATAACGTTCAAAACATATCTTTTACATTCATTGCAATTGAAACAACGTTCGGATTTCAGTGAGCAACATGCGGAAACGTTTAAATTTCAATTTACATCAACTGTTGCAGAGTCTGTCATTGTTTCTGGAAATTTAATTGGGAAAATTAATGAACGACCTGTACTAAATTCGCATGATGTTACCCAATTTCTTAAGCAATATTTATGGACGTTTCTTTTTTATAAAATTTATTTATAAACTCTTTGCAATATAAATGAACTAAAGTTAGGTGTCTTTAACTTTCGATGTCCTTGATCAATCATTCAATTCTCAAAGTAAATAAACGGATAGGATTGTTTTTTTTCCTGCTTTCGTTACATTATTTTTTATTACATATTTTTCTCTGGCGCATTCTTAATTGAATAATGCATGAGGCTATTAGAAACTCTAATGAAATTTTTCTATAGCTCTGTATCATATTAATTTGTTGCATTGACCTAATTACATCCTTGATCATTTTACTCTGTTAATAATTAAAAACGCCACGGCACGATAGTAATAAGGAAATGTTAATTGATAGGACAACTCACTGGTAATATTAGGTATTGCGGTCTTTTTACTGCACGATTTGCGATACCTATGTACATGTCGCAGTCACTTAATGAACTCCGTCATTTAAAAAAAACCTAGGCAATTCATGAACTACCGGCATATGTTGTATAATCTTTACGCTACATGATTTGGCTTTACGCTACACAATTGTTTAGGTAATTATTTATTTATAAATTTACTCACTTTGTGTTGTCAATTTGTTCGACGCAATGCGCCTGAATCTTTAGATAGACAAAATTCTGCGTATACCGTAAAATATGAAATTTATTGTAACTCTTTTGTAGCGATTTTCCTTTGCCTCCTTTTTTTTTGGTAAAATAATCCACACCATAGCTTACTTTACTTAAGTAACGAGTAAAGGTAAGGTCAGGTAAAATTTGGCTAAAAGAGAAATTAAAAAAATGCCCACAAAAATATTTTAACACATGCGCAAAGTTAATAAATTCACTATTTTTACGATATACATAGTATATTCTCTGCATATATTAAATGCGGAGCGAAAATTCAGGCTGGTTGTCTTAAATTTGCTGACGATTTGAAATTTCTAAATAAGTCATTTGGTTAACAGATCAGGTAATTGGTGTAAAATAGAGCATTTTGCATCATAGACTGTAAATGACTAGGTTTTCCATGAAATTATTCATTAAACGGCAACGACATACATACTAAAATCTATATTATAGTTTGGGACAAAAAGAAATATTTTTTTTGGGGTTGAATATTTTTTTCTACTAAATGTTTCCTTATTCCAATCCATTTCACGTATTTACGCATTCAAGGCGTGATCCACCTAAAATATTTTTATCATTCCGTCTCCAAATAAAACAAATTTGGCAATAGAAGCCCGTTTCTTCTTTGTTTCATTGTCCCCATTTTAGCACGGTAAAAAAGTCAGATATAATAAGGCAACAGCAATATTCGCACATTTATGAATAAAATTCAAATGTTGGATATTTTCTATAAAAGAAATATTTCAACATTAAGGCATTCTGAACGTCCAAGGGAAGTATTTGATAACAATAAATTGCAAACATGTCAAACGTGAAAACAACTAAAGTAGCCCATACATTGTCAAATAAATCGAACAATATTCACTGCTGCGCAATATTTTGGTAATGTATGGCAGTGTTGGATACGTTGCGCAATTGTTTGAAGGAGTTTAAAATTGTTTGAAATGTGTTGTGTAATGGAAGAAGTTGCATAACGAGATGTGTAGTGTATGTGCGCGTTATGCTTAATTGTAAGTACAATCTTTTGTTTTGTTGATCAGAATAATAAATTCGGCAAGAAAACTTAACAATCATGATAAGTATTGGAAATATAGAATTTTGAATGGAGTTTATAGTGAAAAGGAATTTGCCTGAGACATGGAAAATAAAAAGTGTATATGCCATTCTTGGGCCCACATTCTTTACTTCCTTTTTCTTTTTATAAGACTATCCTCACAATCTTCTTGCGCACAAGTGATAATTATAGATGTAACAGCGGCTGAAGACATCTTGGTCCCGAGTTTTGTTCTATTTAATGTCACACTTCTAACTAAAGTTTCAACAAAATTTTATATACTATACAGGGTGAGTCATAACGGGTGACCGATATTTTACCAGTGAATAGAGAAAGTTATTTTAAGTCGAAAACTTCCTATGAAGAAATGTCCTCAGTGTCACCATTAAGGAACTACAAGAGGTTGAAATTTGCCAATTTTTTTTTTCCTTGAGTGTACTGCATCAAAATTCGAAGGAGCGAGTGATGATTGTTGTCGAGATATAATTGGGGGTGGCATTTCATGACGTTTGTCATTTTCGAAATTTTTGAATGTCAACTTTTATTTTTATTGCCAAATAATTTTAAATTACAAATAAAAAGAGATTTCCGATGGCTCAGTTTACTCCTCTAGAATATGGACGAATAATATTCATATACGGTTTTTGTAATGGCAATGGTGAAGAGGCAGCTCGAGAATATCATCGAAGATTTCCAGAAAGTCGTCAACCCTCCGTAAAAGTTTTTGCAAATACATATCGAAGACTGTGTGAAACCGGTAGTACTATTCCTAAAAATAATGGTGGTCTTCAAGCTGCTTTAGAAAATCTTGCAAATGAAATCGCCATAATTGATGCCGTTGAAAATGATCCTGAAATTAGTACTCGTCGTATTGCCGCTCAGCTCGATTTATCACAAAGCTTCGTTGCGCGAACTTTGAAAAGGGAACAGCTTCACCCTTACCATTTTCAACTCGTACAAAGTCTTAATCCCCGTGATTTTCCCCTTCGGCAAGCGATAGCTGAGTGGTTTCTTGAAAGAATGAACGAAAACCCGCGTTTTTTTGAAAATGTAATGTGGACGGACGAAGCTCAATTTACAAGGGACGGCATAATCAATTCCCGTAATAGCCATGTGTGGTCATTGAATAATCCACATGCAATAAGGCCCACAAAATCCCAAGAACGATTTAGCGTGAATGTTTGGGCTGGAATATTCAGAGGTAGATTGTTGGATTTAGAGATTTTACCCCCTACCTTGACTGCACGTGGATATTTGGATTTTTTGAATCGAAGAATTCATGAATTCTTAGAAGATATTCCACTGAATGAGCGGGCCCATATTTGGTATCAACAAGACGGTGCACCAGCGCACTATGGTTTAGCTGTAAGAGCATGGTTGGATGAGCATTT